>CAUJRU010002660.1:0-69198 GCA_963277665.1 Viscum album
CATTTCACCGGCTATCCTTTTTGTACAAATGGGTAGTCCATCTCATGTGTTTTTCCATATGGATCGCTACAGTGTGATTGGTTTGGTTAACCGGTTTCATTTGATGTATGGATGAGTTGGATCGAACATAAATCAAACCGGGACCCCAGTACTAAAATGCCTATAACCTATAGACCGATCGTCCGAAAAATGCACTGTCTGTCATGTCAGAACACATAGAATGAGTCGGTCCTTGTAAGATAATCCACGTGGCTTTTGGAGAAAGTTGGAGTGTGACCAGGTTAGAACGTACCTGAATCCAACCGGACCCTCAGCACTAAAATGCTTATAAATTATAGACTGGGCATCTGATTGACGCACTTTCTGTCATGTTGGAACCTTTATGACATGGCGGTACTTCGGTTTTCTCCCTTGTAGAACTTTGTGGAGGTTGAGGAATGAATTATAACCTGAGGAGTAGAACCAGGGTGTTTCTTTTAGTGAAATCTAGGATGACTACTCCCTTGATGACTCAAGGCGCGAGTATTACTTACTCCTCTGCTCCAGTAGAGATTGGACTCCCCACCTCATGAGTGCGGGTTCGTTTTCCTATAATATGGTTTTCCTATCTTTGGAGTCTATACTCCACCACAGGGCCAAACCAGGTTGGTTGGATGGGTCACCTTGTGTTCCGATTACGCGGGTAGTACCCGGAGTCAAGGAACACGGCATGTGATCCTACTACACGCCGTGTAAATTGTTTTACATGGCTTGAGCCATTTGTCTTATGTGACTTGGACTAGCTTTCTTAGGGTTCGTACCCTTGGTCTTTCCCCTGAAGGTTTCTGGTATCATTTCCTATTTACAAGAGTATGATACCTTCAACAGGACTTCCTAAATAGAGTTGTTGGAATCCACTCTATGAGAATTGGAGCCAGATCCCCTATTCCTTCCTGGTACCCTAGGTGGAGTTCTTAGTATCGACATGAACAACTTTACCCGGGCGTCGATCCTCTGCTTATCGGATTAGTTCAGACTAAGTTGTTGGAATCACCCCATAGATATTGGTTGTGATACTCATCTAAACATCATATTCTTAAGCACTTGTGGAGTGAGTTCTCCGAGAACGATTGCTTCGTGTCTCTCTCTTAAGACCTAGGAGTGTGTTCTCCCTGTTACGAGTACTTCGTGTAAATCTTCGAACTGAATCCCTAGATGAGGTATGTGGTGGTGTAACTTTTCTCTAGACTAGAGGTCTGAGTTATGATTATATTTGTTTTCCCTTGGTATATGTATGGGAATATACCTAGTGTGAGTTGTGAGATGAAGATCCCCTTACTCTTTCGTTTGGGTTTCTTTGAGCGATCATATCTTTTATTGGGTGGAGCTGTACTCTTTTTGTTCACTCTTGGTGTACCTTGTTCTCTCTTACTTCTCTCCTCTTCATTACATCTATTTTTGCTCCCTCGATCCTTTGAGGCATCCAACTGAGTATTATTATACTCACCCCTACTTGGGATTTGCCCCTATTTGGTGTGCCCTTGCAGATGATGGACAGGTTGATCGTGACATTAGAGGACCTTCGGGATACGGGGTGCTTGGACTGCGTGCGGTGGTCGTCGCTTGGGATTCAAGAGTGGGACTCTTCCAGCTGTTTTACTTTTTCACCTGTTGCTGGGTTGTGGCACTTTTCTAGTTGGGTGTGTATTTTTTCCCATTTCCCTTTCAGATTTACTTTTCTTGTACTTCTACTGTTATAGTTCGATGAATTTTTGTTTTTTTCCCTTTTTATAGTAGTGTGGAACCTTGCTATCTTCTTTTTATCTGCACTTTTTCATTGAGTTAGTTGCGTGTGTGTTTACAGGTTCTTAGGCAAAGTCCTCCCCGAGTTTATTGTGCCTTCGGTGCTAGTCGCCAGCCCCTGGCCTATGGAGGCAGGCTTGGGGTAGTTGTTGCTCGATCCCTGGTACGGGTCGGGTCGTGGCAGAGTGGTATTAGAGGCTGGTTCGACCCTTGGGATGATTTTCGGACATTTCCCTAAAATGGTATTGGTTGGGTTTTGGGCAACAATGTCGATGTGTCTCGAGAGCGGCTCTCAGGCCAGGGAGTCCAGTGATGGTGCGGGCGGCCGACATATCCATTCACCAGGACCCTAATTACTCGATTGTCGACTCGGCACCCTGAGACACCTGTTATAGGGAACAATGGTACATGCATCATATATGGTTGACTCTTTGACTGTCCTTCTCGAGTCAGATCCCCGTCATTGTTGATATATATAGATATGCTCATCTGACCACGGTACTCCTTGATAACATTCAGTATGTCATTGTGATGACAGTCATCCAGGATACTATCTACAGTTCATGGAAACGATTCTGTGAGCGATGAGAGCTTAGTTTAGGACCCATCATGCGAGCCCCTTTCTCCAGGGAGGTATGTAGCAGCACCCCTACCTGTTGAGAAGAAGACAACCCCAACTGAGCAGGCTGAGGATGTATGCAAGTTAAGCACACTTCGTGAGTTCTAGCACCAGAGACCACTGAGGTTCCGCAGTAAGCCATGCCCTCACACAGTAGAGGATTTTCTAGATACGGTGGTCCGCTAGTCTATAATGGTATTTTCTAAGAATAGGCGATTGAGAGGGGAATATTTAGAGATATCTATGATATTATAGTGCCCTTGTGCATCCCCACTTATTTCGAGGTGCAAGAGTAGGCACTAGTGGTAGAAAGATTCTTGTCACACCATACAACTGGATGTGACAGCGAGCGCAACAGAGCAGAGACGTCTACTATAGCTAGCAGATGCCCGAAGATGAGATCTCAATGCAATAGATCTTCTAATGATCAGTCACACGCACGTGGCCATTTAAGGCACAAACAACGCAGAAGAATCATGATTAAAGAATCTCTCAGACTTGTGTACTCAAGGTGTGGTTGTGTAGAAGATGTCCTTAGCAGGAAGTGCGGGAAGTCCCAGACTCACCTGGTGCAGGAGGTTTCAGAGAAGTTAACTTCCTTGTACCTGACCCTGGTGGAATAGGAGGGTACAACTTTTCTTCAGTCGATGGTGTTGACTCCTTCGCTTCTCGAGTATGTAAGCGAGTCTTGGTTGCGATTCATCGACTGTGAAATCCCATGTGACCAGATATCCTTAGGTGTTTCACCATATGGATATTTTGAAGGAGGGAATCATGATACTTTGTCCTTGTGAAAAACAGTTATTCTAGTTGTGACATGTGATGTAGAGGTTCGGTCGGGGAGGCAAACTTTTCCCCGACTTCTATCAAGTCATTTAAGACTGTGGAAGGAGATGGTAATGTTACACATCACCTTGCCTTATCCCAAATAGTTGGAGTGGGTATATTACGCCTTACATGTGTCGCAAATGAGCAGATACATGTGTGTTCCTACACACATCATCAACTCAAGAAAGCCTTATGTGGGTGGACCAACCCTTTGGTCCATATTCTTTGGCAGCAAAGAAACGTACATGCTTCCCTAGGAGCAGGAGAGCTAAGTGTGGGCTCAGTATCCTGCGTGCTTTCCCAGGTTTTTCTTTTCGAGGATGAATAGATTGAAGGAGGGAAAAATGTAGAGACCCGTTTTTTGGGCTAATAATACTTTGAAATATTTCTAAGAATATTTCTAGAGCTGGGAGCTGAGACGACATGCAATTCTGAGGCCCAGTGTGCCCGGAATTAATTTTATAAAAAAATGTTAAGTGTTTTTATATTACGCACGCACGGTTAACTAAAGAAACTGGGATATATCTTAAATGGTTAATTGGATCAGAAATCCGAGACCACGGTTGGTCAGGAACATATTTTTTCCCCTAGGAGAGACGTAAAATAAGTCGGCGCGGGATGTTCGGACCCCTCTCTTTTGAAAATGTATTAAATGGATAAATTAAATTATTAATTTATTCATTTAATATCTCAAACCTGAATATCACTAGAACAGGGACTCAGATGAAACATCTGAGGCCACTGATTAGCTTGGAACGTAGTTTTTACCCTAATAAAGGTATAACCTTTGTCCTCATTGGGTGTTTGACATATGCGCCATCATGGGAGAACAATTAAATAATTAAATAATTGTTTATTTAGTTATTTAATTTATTTTTTTTAACCTAGTGAGTGGTTATAAATTATTTGTTTAGAGGGGGTTTTCCTCATAATTCATTTTGGCCAACGATGGTAAACACTCCCTTCCTCTCCTCTCCTCGTCACCCCATTGATGAACGACGAATGAAGAACAACGAAGCCTCGGATCCCGGAGAATCGAAGAACGAAGAACAAAACATCTTTTTCTCATCGTTGTGAAAATGTGATCCTCGTCAACAGCGAATGGATTTTTATGAATGCGATCTTCACCAATGATCAATACAAACCTAAGGTAGGATTTATCTTTGTGGATTCCTTACCCCAATATAATTTTCATGAGGTACTCTAATTAAATGAATTAATTCACGGATCAAAAAACCATGGGTTGAATCAATCTCTTATTGTTTTTCTTGAAAATATTGAAGTATGATGAATATATTTTTGTCAATACCACATGTTATTGATTCTAAAAAATGATGGCCAAACCAAACACGGTCATCGATCTGCACACAAACCATTCCCTTTTCAATTTCATTCTCCGCACGTTCATTGCGTGGTCTTCATCGAAAAATTATTAAGTGATTTAAAAACTCAATGTCATGTTGAGCACGGCATACAGACGCAGAGGTCTCGACCTGAGGATCAAAAATATGCGATCGTCACAATTTTTGGACTTAGAACAGAGATGCGACATCCCGCGGAAGGGGCGACGTGGTGGTGTGATTACCGGCCCGGCAGTGCGTTGGTCGAGCAGGGCAGGTCGAGGCAGCTTGAGGCAGTGCGTCTATCTTGAGGGGCAGCTGCATGGCGGGCTGGAGGCATAGTAGTGCGGGCAGCCGAAGGGGTGGCGGTTCTAGCCGTGCGGAAGGAGGCCGGTGATTGGGGGCGCCAATTGGGAGAACAAAAATCGTGAGAGGAATTTAGATTGGAGAGAGAAATTTTGGAAAATAAAATAAAAAGAACCAAAAAGAAGAAGAAGAATTAAGGGAGAGGTGAATGTTTCCAGCGCACCTGAAGGGGGCTCCAAATCGTTGATTGATTTGGAAGTTAAGAAAAAAATAATGAAAAACAAAAGGTAATTAATAATAATAATAAAATATTGTTATTATTAATTTTGTGGATAAAGCACCTTTTTGTCTGCAACTTCTTCATGCAACATCGGTTTCAGGAACCGTAAGCGGTAGTGCGACCCTGACATCAAGATGGAATTTATGATTCCAATATTGGATATCTTTTTTTGGTTTTTGGATCGGGTACCCGAAGCACTCGGAAAATAATAGTTTTAATATTATTATTAAATCTTCGACCTGCTATAACTCATGTGTGCGATGTCTGTTTGACTCGCTGTCAGCGGCGACGTGACCCTATCTTTAAGACGGTCGATTCAAGTATAATTTTGGATACTAAATTCTGGTTTGTGGCTCAGGCCCACGAAACACCGAACAATAATATTATTATTATTATTACGGGATCTTGTATCTGACATATATCTCTCATACGGTGTCGGAATGACAAACTATCTTCGATGTTGCGGTCCTGAAATTAAGACGAATGTTTCAAGGAAATTTTTGGATATTTAAGTTTAGGTCGAGGCGTGGGCCCCAAGGGGCCCGGTTTGTGCGTGTTGCGGTGAAATGAAACTTTTTCACCGGCTATCCGTTTTGGACAAATGGGTAGTCCATCTCGTGTGTTTTTTCATATGGATCACTACGGTATGATCGTTTTGGTTAACCGGTGTCGTTTGAAGTACGGTCGGGTTGGATTGAACATAAATCCAACTGGGCCCCCATACTAAAATGCCAATAACCTACAGACTGATCGTCTGACTGACGTGTCGTCTGTCATGTCAGAACCCATAGAACGAGGAGGTCCTTTTAAGATACCCCACGTGGCTTTCGAAGAAAGTTGGAGTGTGACCGGGTTGGATCGTACCAGAATCCAACCTAGCCCTCGGCACTAAAATGATTATAAATTACAGACTGGGCATCAGATTGACGCACTGTCTGTCATCTTGGAACCTTTATGACATGGAGGTCCTTTAGGTTCTTCCATTGTGGAACTTCGTGGTGGTTGAGGTATGACCGATAACCTGAGGAGCAGAACCAGGGTGTTCCTTTTAGTGACATCTAGGATGACCACTCCCTTGATGACTCAAGGCGCGAGTATTCCTTACTCCTCTCCTACAGTAGAGACGGGACTCCCCCCCCCCCTCATGAGTGAGGCTTCGTTTTTTTCTAATATGGTTTTCTTATCTTTGGAGTCGATATTCCACCACACGGCCAAACCAGGCCGGTTGCATTGGTCACCTTGAGTTCCGATTACACGGGCAGTACCCGGAGTCAAGGAACACGGCATGTGATCCTACTACATGTCGTGTAACTTGTTTTACATGGCTTGAGCCATTTGTATTATGTGACATGGACTAGATTTCTTAGGGTCTGTACCCTTGGTCTTTCCCCTGAAGGTTTCTGGTATCATTTCTTATGTACAATAGTATGATCCCATTAGTAGGACTTTCTGAATAGAGTTGTTGGAATCCCCTCTATGAGAATGGGATCTGGATCCTCTATTACTTTCTGGTACCCTAGGTATAGTTCTTGGTATCGACGTGACCAACTTTACCCGGGTGTCGATCCTCTCCTTAGTGGATTAGTTCAGACTGAGTTGGTAGAATCACCCTATAGCTATTGGTTGTGATCCTCTTCTGAACATAGTATTCTAAAGAACTTGTGGAGTGATTTCTCCTAGAACGAGTGCTTCATGTATCTCTCTTTAGACCTAGGAGTGAGTTCTCCCTGTTACGAGTACTTTGTGGATATCTTCGAACTGAATCCCTAGACGAGGTATGTGGTGGTGTAACTTTTCTATAGACTAGAGGTCTCAGTTATGAGTATATCTGGTTGCCCTGGGTATATGTATGGGTATATACCTAGTGTGAGCTCTGAGATGAAGATCCCCTAACTCTTTCATTTGGGTTTCTTTGAGCGATCACATCTATTATTGGGTGGAGCTGTACTCTTTTTGTTCACTGTTGATGTACCTTTTTCTCTCTTACTTCTCTCCTCTTCAGTACATCTATTGTTTCTCCCTCGAGCCTTTGGGGAATCCTACTGAGTATTCTTATACTCACCCCTACTTTTTCTTTGCCCGCATTTGGCGTTCCCTTGCAGACGACAGACAGGTTGATCGTGACATCAAAGGATCTTCGGGATACGGGGTTCTTGGACTGCGTGTGGTGGTCGTAGCTTGGGATTCAAGAGTGGGACTCTTCCAGCAGTTTTACTTTTTCACCTGTTGTCGGGTTGTTGCACATTTCTAGTTGAGTGAGTATTTTTTACCCTTTCCCTTTTATCTTTACTTTTCTTATACTTGTACTATTAGAGTTCGATGGATTTTTGTTTGGTTCCCTTTTTATAGTAGTGTGGAACCTTGCTTTCTTCTTTTTCTATAAAATTTTTCATTGAGTTAGCTGCCTATGTGTGTACAGGTTCTTAGGAAAAGACCTCCATGAGTTTTTTGTGCCTTCGGCGCTAGTCGCCATCCTCTGGCCTATGGAGGCGGGCTTGGGGTAGTTGCGGCTCGAGCCCTGGTACTGGTCGGGTCGTGACATTATCATCCCCCATTGGTTGAGTTCTCATACAACCAAAACTTCTACTAAAATTTTTATATGGCTCCATGTGATGATCTGTATGGAAATAAATATATAACTCCAACCAGTTGGGAGGAAGTTAGATAATGGAAGCTACAAGGATTTGACCTTGTGTGAGAGATGACAGAGAAGGTCCAATCCATATAGTAATTTATAAATGATTCATATTTTTTTAAAAAGGGATATGCTAACAACCTTCAAATGGACTTGTATTTCGATGTTGGATACAAAATATTCCATCGAATATAACCATGGTAAAGAGTCATGTGGATTGTAAATAAAAAAAATCATATCCCAACATACATTGGACTTTTGAGATCCTTGATCACGTTGGAATAGGGTCCTACCAGATTTCACTTCCATAAAATATAGATCAAGTTAATGTTTTTTTCTACATATAATTCCAAAGTAAGTACATACCTAACCCCTCACATATACTGAATCCAAAGGTGGTACAACTGGAGAACGATATCTCATACAAAGAGAATATAATAAAGATCTTGGACAATAGAGATAAATTCCTACACAACAAGACAACTCACCTTGTCAATGTTTTGTAGAGGAATAATATGTATGAAGAGGTGATATGGGAAATATAGTAATCAATGTAGTAATTGTTCCCTCACCTGTTATCACCTTATTATGTAAAACAAAATTTCGAGGGAAAATTTTCAAAAGGGTAAAGAATGAATGACCCAAAATTTTATCAATGGAATTTTTCCTTCTTATAATTATATTATACGGTAAAAAACACATTCATATCATATATATCCTAAAAAAATATCATTCTCATAAATGAATAATGAAATAAGCGATATTTTTAGAAATTAAAGAACCCATACAGATGGAATAATAACCTAACTGTTAGGACCATTAGGAATAGTAATCCAACTAAAACAATAGAAATATCACATATGAAAGAATAAATAAAATTTATCATATTATAAAGTAAAAATATGAAATAATTATATCATATTACATGTAAATAAATGTTTTAAATTAAGTGTTGGTATTTTTGTAAAACATAAATTTTTATTTTTACATTTATAATTAATGTAATGATTTAAAAAGAAAATTTATTTTCATAGAATAGATCCATAAATTGATATTTTTTCTTATTGTTATAAGATAATTTTATGAGACCTTAATTGATTTTTCAGTGTTTCGTAAAATTGATTATAATATTAATATCAGTATTTTTAGAATAAATGAATATTTAATTTAGAAATTAAAATTCTCACATATATAAAATTAATTTTTTAAAACGGGTTATATTTTTTAATTATACAACTCAAAACATGGTTAGGTTGAATTTATGGTATTTTTCTAAAATAGTAGATTTTTTTGAATAGTGAAATATGATAATTAACAATATAAGCTATATATATGATTTTTTTAGTAATTGATGATATATTGATGATGTAAGAACCATTATCTGGAAATATTATTTTCTATTTATATATTTAATCATGGTAATCCACAATTCTAATAGTCTTGATCCAAAATAATAAACTAATTAATAAAATAGCAAAAAACACCCCTCTCCTCCCATATAAATACCACCCCTCACCACCACCTCTCTTCACACCTTTTAAGAATTTAAGATTGTATAAATTCAAAAAGATCCTAATCACAAGCCTCTACCTCACTTCTAGGACCTACTGACCTCAAAAAAGACTAATCCCAAGTGCCTTAAGGTGGTTATGAAGGAGAAAACATTTAAGAGGTAAAATTCTCTTTCTTCCTACTTTAATTTTTTAAAATTTATTTGGTTTATCCTCTTATAACCTACATATCCCAAAGTAGAATGATAACTCCAGTGTCTTATATATACTAGATTTTTATTATGTCAATGTAATAATACATCATTAAACTCTTCACTCATCCCTTTATTCTAAAAATGAAAACTTCATCTCTAACGTGTTGAGTCACCTCCTTCATTGATGACACATTTTCATTTTCCATTACCACCATAAAGGATGGTCATAAAACAATTTTTATGGTTAAATAATATTTTAATATACATATTATAATTTATATGATATTTTGGAACTGACACAAAGATAGAATATTAAATAAAATTATACAATTTCCTGGTGTTCTAAAAGTTGCCAAAATAAATTAAACGTTTTCATGAACATTTTATCTAATGAATCATCCTCATACAACATAACAAAATGATATATAATACCATTTAAACTTATATAATTTCAATAATAATATATTATTTAATTCAAGAGAATTATTACCATTTTACATGAACTTCCATACTTTTGAATCATGAAAAAAAGAAAGTGAACACTCCTAGAACGATGAAATTTAACTCTAAAACTCATCAAAATTTCCATAAAAACAAAATAAAATTATAATAAATAAAATACATATAGAATAAGTTATAAATTTATTAATAAATTAATCTAATTCAATTATCCAAGATATTAAAGTGAAAAAAAAAATCATTCAGGCATATGGTAAGTATATTTTTGAACTCAACTCCTTTTCTTTTTGTTATTTATTTTTATTTCCAAATTTCAGTGTAGATATTCATTTAATATTCCTAAAAAATAATTTCATTGTAGTTACCTTTCCTTTTATGGTATATACATTTTTACAATATTATTTTATGATAAATAAAAATATTTTCCAAAATAACTCTTCCTACCCAGTCACACATTGAGTCATTTTGTGATTGTTTCTTCTTCACTCAAGTGTGATGATTTTTACACCAAGTCTGTTTTATCATTTTTCATTTATGAACCCCAATCTTTTTCATGAATGTATTCCTTATGTAATTATCATTAAACATATTTCCTTTATATTTCTTTTTTTATGACTAAGATTGTTAGACATTCTATGTGGCATGCTGGATTATGTAAACATTATGATGTGACTTGTGGTCCTGGAATTATATATCCCTCCAATTCATTGGATAATTTGATTTATCTCATGAGATTATGTTTATTATTCCTGAACATGATTCTATATTTGTTGAAAATTATTATTATTTTATTATTCACAAATGTTATGTGTGAACATGATGTTAGCTTTGTTAACAACTATGTGTGGTATTTGACCAGTAAGACATAATTTTTCATTTTTATGAATTTCCACATTCCATGCCTTTATCTAATTCTTCCTCTCATTTTTATAATGATGATATTATTATTATTTTATGAAGATAATGATCATACTCACCCATTTAGATTGATTTATGTTCTCATCTATCCTCTTACTGGGTTTTTAGCTCACCCCATTCTTTGATATACGTCCTCTGGGGACTACATGTACTAAGGAGATCATGATAATTATAAGGATATATAACAATATTTTTAAATTAATGTTTGTTTTTTATTATGAATATCTGATTTATGGTCCTAATTTCCCAAAGACACTAAACCTTTGATCCTTGATTGTAACACATTAATTTTTTTTCATTAAAATGATCTGATATTTATGTAAGAAAAATCAGGTTCACAATAGATTTCAATAATACTAATCCCATGAAATGTGAAACAAAAGCATGATGTAAAAGGATTGCACAATTAGAAAATTTTTAAGGCTCACTCAGTCAAAGCTACGAATTGATTCATTGGTGGGAGAAGTGGATATAAAATACATAGCGTGCAACCAACTTATATGATGTGCAGATGTTGGAAAAAATCCACTTAAGCTAGTACATTATGTTCATGACTTACACGCCATGTAATTATCATGCCTATTAATATTTCCAGAACCCTACCATGTAACAGAGCTTTACATAGTTTATTTTTCTTTAATTTTTCTTCTGACATTTTCATCCATTTTCATTCTGAATTAAATTTCATTCATTACATTCATTGTTCTGGTGAATAATTGTGAGTTTTTTATCATTCATCACCTATTATTCATCCATTGCAATACTGTTTTCAATACCAACATCCATTTCAACTCCACAGTCCATTATTAATCAAAGATCATGTTATTCTTCAAGATTTCTTAATTTACAATAAGTTTGTGCTTTTTATTACTTATTTCGATTCTGTATTTATTATTCTTCATTTATTCATTATGTCAAGTCATTTTCGGATGAGATTTTCATTTCTTGTAATTTTTTTACAATGATTCTCTGTTGTTTTAATCTAGGATTGTATATTTTTAAACTATTTTATGATTACACACAACATTATATATATTTCCTTGATTTCCATCATCACTACCATGAGTGGCTAATCAACCTATATTTAGGGTTCAAGAGTAGGGGTGTGTAAAAACCTAATTATTCTTTGGATTTAACTTTTGTAAAAATATTTCTAGTAATTATATTGATAATAATTTATCATCACATTCTTTTTCACATCCTTGACCAAGGGAAGTGAAATTCAAATAACCTAACCTAATTGGAGTAGAGAATATCTATGAACATTTGCCTATGAGGATTTATATATAGAATCCAAAAAAATACACTTAATTTACAAGATATACCCTAATTTTGTGATAGTTTCAGTATAGGTAGATCCAATTGGTTTGACTAAAACAAATTGGTTACTTTTTCACCGCATCACAGCCTCAACCATTGGACTATCCCAAGCTAAAACAGAGATTATATTTTTTTAGGATCCCTGAAATTGACCTCGATACCTTCCTTTATTATTTTAGTTAAAACCAAACTATATTACCATAGTTTATGCCAAACATGAATAGTGAAAGATTGGAATCCTTCGTAAGGGTTTTGTTCAATTGGTTGTTGTCCTTCGAGTAGTCCTCAAGGGTTTGACCCTACATTGTCACATTATTATTCCATAATATTAAGTGCATTTTGGGAACTATATATTATAATATAATCTCAAACTACGTGAATTAAATGACACATATAGGTGAGTCAAATTTTTCTATTGTTTCTAGGGATTATTGTTTCTTAATCATAGTTGCCTTTAGCCCAACCCTAGGATTACCACAAGCCCTCCCCTTTCTTCTTTTCTTTCCCCTTTTCCCCTTTACATTTTTTCCCTTTGGGAACACCTAAATACTCTCTCTTTATCACTTTATTTCTGTATTCTCATTTAATGCATGATTTGGGGACCCTTAACATGCTCTAGGATCCTAGACACACATGGAAAACAAGTTTAAAATCCCAAGATTGATAGAAAAAATGTTGCATTCAATCACTTGTCAATTATTAAGCATAGAAATATTGCCCCTCCACACCTTAAAGACCCAAAGTTTGTGAATCCTATCAATCAAGGTGAGTGACCAATGCTAAAAGGGCACACTATTATATACTATGGTTTTTCTTTCATTAGTGGTGTTGTGACTAGCAATGTGTGTCTAACTATTCAGGCACAAACTTTTGAGATCAAAACTCATCACATTCACAATGTCCAAAATATTGGTTTGTTTAGTGGGATTCAAATAAAATACCCCCACGATCACTTTTCAATATTTTTTGAGGTTTTAGATACCATTATCAACCAAAATGTATCATCATATTCCATTCAATTAAGATTCTTCCCTTTCTCTTTGTGTGATAGATCTAGGGATTTAAAAAAGAATCAATATCACAATTCAATCATGACTTGGGATGAATTATTGAAGAGATTTGTAGATAAATACATCCCAAAAATCTAGATATGGAATATTTGGAATTAAATACAAAACGTTGTCCCGTCATAAATAGAATATTCTGGAGAAGAGAGGGATAGATTCATGCAGTCAGCCCGCAAATTCCAAAATTATGAACTTGATGTGTGACTTCAATTTCAGACATCCTATCAAGGAATTTAGCCAGCTACATGTACTATAATATATGTCCCTGTTGATGGAATATTAATTCTCAAGATGATAAAATTTGGCCAAGAAATTATAACTAATGTCTATAAGAATTATAGTATATGGAAAAGTAATATAGGATCACCCCGATGTGGAATTCATCAAGTGGAAGAGACCACCAGCCTCACAGTACAAGTACAGGCTCTTATCAAGAAGCTGAAATAATTTCAGTTACTTTTTGTGCCACCACCCCCTCCAGCTCCCGTAGTATAAATTCGATCATGTGAGATGTGAGGAGGCCCACATTCTTACCATGATTATAGGGAATTAATTTAGTAACCCCAAGATTAAGATTTTAATTATATCAATTATAATAAATAATTCTAATAGTACCAACATCCCCAATAGTATCAATAATAAAACTACAAATAAATCATAGCTTAGTATCATACATAAAAATTTAAGGATACATTCAATAGAGGAGTGGAAAGGTGCCATAAATAAATCAGGAACCACCAAGTTACCCACTTCAATCTCTAGCTCCTCGACCTCAATAGAAATTCCAACAGCCTTTTACTAAAGCTCAGTAGTTCCCACCATTATAAAAATAGTAGTATCGACAATCTCTACAAATACCACCTCAACAATCCCAACCTCTCCAAACCAATCATGAAAACTTCCTCACTTCCTTCATGTATAAATCATATCAATGGTTTAAAAACCAAGTGGAGAAGATTAAAAACCAAAAATATGCACTAAAAAACCTAGAGCATCAAATGGGAATAATTTTAACGAACTCAATGCATTTAAAACTGGGTAATTTTTCCATTAATATTAAGGATCATTCTAGGGAAGATTTAATACCCCAATATTTCATAGTAAGTTATTTTCTTTAAAGTAATACAATGGCTTGCGCTACACGCAACACCGAGTTCGAGTGCACCACGACTTACCATCTAGCCATTCAAAAAGTGGTTATGAATAGTATTAGCTGAATTTTGAATACTCCATATAATTTTAGAATCCATATTATATGTTCCTTAGACGTAATGTAAAAACCAGTTCATTTTTCAGATAAAATAAGTATATTTCAAAAAATGCCATTTTACCACCTTTTAATAGCGAACCCTTTTTAAAACAAATATTTGAAACTTTTATATATTTAATTTAATGAAATTAAATTCTTCTTTATAATTATGAAATAAAAATTTATTTTGGATAATTTTTTGGTAATCTTCTAGTAACTTTCATATTTTGATGAATAGTGAAAATACTATGTTTTACTTGAAAACAACTTTTTTAATAAAAATAATTTATTGTGTTAAATTATACATTTAAATGGTTTTTAAGTATAAATAGATTATATTTTTATCATTTAATATAATTTAGGTCATTGGATATAATTTCACATTTAAACTGGACATAAACAAGTGTCAATCTTTTGATAGTTTGTATTTCTTAAAAACACGCCTTTTGTTTTGACAATGGGAATTAATTTTAAATTAACTTCTACCACTTCTATGTTTTGAATTTGAAAAAATGGATTCCATATTTGGAATCATGAGGTCCAAATTTTGTAAATAGGTAACTTTTATTTTTATACATTATGAAAAATTACTTCGGTAAATATTTTATTTACAATGATTAAAGGGTAAATCTGGTAAATAAGGGTGAACAAATAATATTATAATAATATTAAATTACCCTAACACATATTATAACCCTATTGGATGAAAAATATAAGACCCCTGGAATCCTTGAGTCTATTTAGGGACCCCATGGAGCCATTTGGGAGTGATAATGACATTTTATATTAATTAATTTAAAGTAAAGGCAAAAATAACAAAAGCATGTATCTTTTAGTAAAACATTTTTATATGGGATTATATAATTTATTTATTCAAATATAAATATTAACTTGAAATATAAAAATATTTACTACAAGATTATATTTTATTTATAAATTTTGGACATAAAATAAATATATTTATTTATGACACAATAATGATGCGGTATTTTCCATATTAATAAAAGAATAAAATAAATGATATTGTAAATATTAAAATAAATATAATTTGAAGGTTTTAATGCCATACACGATTTTTATAGGTGAATAAGAAATGTTATAATTGATATAATGTATTTTTTTCTAAATAATAATGTTTTTTTGACTTCACAAAAAACAAAATACCAAATATTGTCCAAATTGACATAAATGAGTTTTTAAAGAAATATTATATTATTAATTGATATAATATTCATAAAAATAAACGTTTCATCCAAAGGACTTATATAATAATAGATACGTCATTAATGAACCACTTGGGGTTCTCTTGTCATTTAATAGTAAGTTTATTAAAAATTTATTATAGTAATACAAGAGGACATTGTAAAAGTTAAACTTTTTAAATTAGAGTTAAATCTAAAGGATAAGGTTAATATGGTGACCTAAACTTGTCTAAAACATATTTTCTAAGAGTATTTAGACCCATATCAACCTTATCCTCGAAATAAATCCTTTTTAATCCATTAGAAACCGAAAATTATTTTATTATAAAATAATATTTCAATCTTTTCTTAAGGTTCCCCTCACCTCTCTTATAAAAGGGTACTTGGCCTTCTCTTAATTTCACACATCCGAAGCCATTTTTCTCAGCCAAAACCTGACCAAATATCCTCCCAACCTAACTCAAATAAACCAAATGTTTTTACATTGATCATAAATCCAACCTAGGGATCCCTTTTGATCAGCTCAAAAGAAACACCCAAAGAAGAGGTAATAATTTCACAACCCTCTTTCATGTTCTTTTCTTCTTCCACTTCCTCTTTCTTTGTCGTTTCCATACCAAAATAATAAATCCATTACCTTCTACATAATTAGTTGTTATTATAAAAATGGTACAACCATATTCATTATTCGATCCATCCTATAAATGACAAAGTCACCATACGTGCGTATGTACGGCTTACCGTTTCCACGTCGTGGTGTAGTTTGTTATTCAAACACTTCATTATTTTTATTGGTATAATAATGTCTATAAAGGATATAAATAATAAATAAAATATGTTAATTATTCTTTATATATGATATACCATCCAATTACATAGTATTTCTCCATCAATATAGTGAAATTGTCACTCGTGCGTATGTACGAATTACCGTCTCCACGAACACGATGAGATTAATTTCCACATCGTAACCATTCAAGAATAATTTTCATTTTATGATTAAAAATAATGTTTAAGAAATTAATATAATTATTTATATGATTAAAATACATATTCTCCATAACAAACACATCTTATGTAACAAAACATAAAAAGGAAAATGAATCAGTTAACACCCGAAATGACAATAATACTAAAATATTATTAACAATGCAATATTTGTAGATCATATATGATATCATATCTAAGTATATGGTTCTTTTATAAATTAATAACAATTATTTAACTATTATATATGAGTTTAACATACCCTCATCCAAGGGAAAGTACAATGTAAGGGTTAATTTCACAATCACTTTATTATCCGAGGCTGTTTTTACGTTAGTATCTACTGGGACCTCTTTGTCATCCACATCCGTGTTTTCTTAAAAATGTATTTCAAAACATTTTTTCTATTTACTATACTATGGTTTAAAGTCATTTATACACTTATTTTACCTTATATGTTTTTAAAGGAATCATTCTGCCATTTTCCAAACATGGTACTTTATGACATTTTCGACAAAATTAAGGTAACAATGTCTTTTTTTAACATATATGGCGGGTGAGGCTATTTTCTGCCATTATAACATCGTAGAAGCTTCCCATAAAAGCTTATAAGTATATTTTCAAAATAAATGTTATATTTTATTATTATATGTCTTTAAAATGATTTCAAAATACAAAGATATATTTCTCTAAAAAAATCATTTCATCTATGTCAATATCCATTGATAGATTTTAAGCTTATTTGATGTTAATTTAATATGATACAAAATATCCATATTATATTGAAGGTTTTGTGATATTTTTGACTGTGTATGTGTTATTTTTACACCATTAATGGTTTAGGGATAAAGTATTGAAATTTATTATGATAGTTTTAATATGAATGTTTATGTTATGTTTTAACCCTTTCATATGGGGAATGTATTGGACTTAGTATGTGATGGGTGGAGCCTGCTATAAATCCTAGATGAATCAGTAGTTCTCATGATACCATTAGATTTGGAATTGGTTTAGGCCTTTCCCAATTTGAAATATGGTTTTGGCCAAGGCCTAAATCATTTTAAGACATCTTAGTCGAGGCCATGAAAAGAAGTTTCAGAATGTCTGGAATTATACATTCCCTCATTATAAAAATAATAATGATGGTTCTTGTGGTTATTTTACTAGTATTATACCAATGACTATGTTTTGTTATGGAATTATTTACTCAGCTCATATTCCTACCATAAATTGTTCATGTTTATTATTTGTAAATGCATGTGTTTTTAATTGTTCACCATGCCTAATATTTATGTTATCTTCCACTGTATTGCTTACCCTTACTGAGTGTTTGAGCTCACCCCTTTCATATGTTTATTTTTCCTAGGATATGAAGAAGTTAGTTATAAGTGACTTGTAGGAATAATCTAGGACTCTTGGATGTTTATAATGGAATAAATTAGTGTTGTATTTATTTTCAAGTTGTAATATTAAACTTATGTAGGTAATCTACTTTCCAAGATAGCTAAACTGATCCGTTATCCAGGACTTGATTCCTTGTAATCATTCCAATGTTATGTAATAATGCAATGACTCGGCATAACTAGGTTAGGGTAATTATAGAATAGGCTAAATATATAATGGGTAAAATTTAAAATGTGCTACATTTTTCAAAAAACAATATGTAATTAAGTAAAATAAGTTAAGAGAATAAGATGAAGTTGGTCAGGAGACGACACAAAAAGTAAAACCATTTGAGCAAGATCTATTTGAGTAATATACCTAATAGGAAGTTGAGTACATGGTATCACTAGCACAAAATCCACATCTCCCCTTAAACTAATGAAATAAGAAAAAAATGAAGGTTAATATAAAAAATTACCGAAATTGTCTAAACAGTTTCATATGAATATCCCCTTTATAAAGGAAATTTCATTCATACATACTTATTAATGATCATTTAACAAATTTATCCAAATTAAAAAAATAAAATTTAATACCTGGTAATAATCTCACTAAATGAATAATTTTCCGCAATTTTCTAGCGATAACTACCTCCAAAAATGAAAGACCATGTATGTTTTTTAATTACATTCAATATTGGGGAATGTACCTTTGAAAAGGAATTATGAGATCTAGGAAAGAGTATTAGTATAATTCCCATGAATGTATACAAGAATTTGGGGCTAGGAGAACTCAATCCAACAAAGGTGGAACTCCAACTCAATAACCATCCAGTCTAGCCTCATCATGGACTTCTTGAGGATGTGTAACTAAAAGATGAAAAATTAATTTTTCGAATTGATTTACATGTTATGGATATGGAAGAGGACGGTGAAATCCCCCTTATTATACAATGAAATTTCTCACCACTGGGAAGGAAAGGAATAATTTCAACCTAGGGAGACTTGTTTTTAGAGTTTATAAAGAGTATTTTGTGTTCAACATAGAGAATAACATTAATAAAAGAAATGTGTAGAAAAATTGTCAAACTGTATCTCATTATAGTAGAATATGAGATCATGTGAAAAGTAAAGATGATAATAAGAAGCCATATCATGTTAAGAAAGGATCCAATGCTCCAAATAATGAAATTTTCACTACACCTCTAACAAAATACTTTTCCTTGTCATTCATCCCCTCTATTTTCAATAATCGTTTTACAAGGGGTATCAACTCAAAGTTAAAGTTGTATGCTTCTAAAAATGTCCAAATCTAGAAAATAAACAATGTTATGACTATAAGGAATCACATGGTAGATTAGATATGTTAGGATATGTTAGAAATATATTTAGGATGTTTATGGGTCTCTAGAATCGTGTATAGAGATACTTGGGCCAATTGGGGAAAAATTGAAAAATTACATGTCATGTAATGGATACATGGTTTACAAGTGTCAATATACTTAAAAATTACTCAATTCATGATTTGAACACTATATATAAAATAAATGATGTGTAAATTTTGGGACTCTTTTTAGATACCTTGAACCTAGAGTTCATTTGGAAACCCCTCTGTCTCTCCATCTTCTGTGTGATGAACCCCGTCCCATGAGCTCCCTCACTGAACATCCTCTATTCACTATCAAAAGACCACGACTACTCCCCAAATTCCTCAATATTCTCCTCCACTCTCTTATAACTTTCCTTTCATCCATCATGTAACATACAAAAAATGATCACACTTCACCATTCGACCGTGATCCTGAGAATGAATACATGCCTTTTCAATCAAAGTGGTAGAGGTCTGCACCTCCTCCCCCACCCACGGATCCATCCTCCCCTTATTTTGTTTCCTCCACCACATTTTCTTCCTCTTCATGGGACTCTTGGTCATATTTATGCAGATCGCAGCGCCATGATTTTCCACACCTCAATCCCTAGATTCATTTTTATGATACTGCACGCCAGGTCTAGTTGGTCCTCTTGCAAGACAAGACAATGAAGATGGAAAAGAATTAGATCTAGAAGTTCTTGAGAACATCCAAATTCACTATGAGGTACATCAACACTTGGGCTACCTACACCTAACCCCGATCACATAGGTAATATGGGAGACTTACAAGGAAATATTCCTCGATTTCCTTTCCACATTGAGTTGGCCATCTATTTCATACACATCAAACTTGAAGGTAGGCCTTGGAAGCTCATCATGGGAGATTGTGAAGTTTTCCAAGGAATTTACTCAACTGAGTTCAACACATCCACATCTTTCTAACTTTTCAACTCAAGCCTAATAAATTCTAGGCTTCATGACTTTGTTTCAGGATCACCATATATTTCTATAGTGTTTATAACCCCTTCACCACAAAGATAAAAGTGCTCTGAGGTGCTAATCTCTGAGTCATTCATAGGTCAAATGCTCAGGCATTACTAGCCGTTGGTGATGCCCACATAAGGGTCATCCATATCAATATACTGATTCTCTCTTCAGCCATGGGTGTCCCTACCATTAACATGTATAGAGATTTTGGAATGTTTTATAGGACGTTGTTTAAGTGGAATCCTGGCATGTTAATGGGTCGATATTTCATCACCTATTTGGCTAGGAATCTTTTCCCCTTTGAGGCTGCTCAACCCCACACATCACTTGGCCATATGTAGGGTATCACCCTTCTCCATCTCTATAAGATGGGGTTTCTGATGAAGGATAGTGATTTCTATCTATGGATACCAGCATACAAGGAGGATACTGATGAGGGCGCCACTCAGCATGCTTGTAACCCAGTCTCACCATCCTCCCCACCCATACCCTTTATCCCACCCCATCCTCTACTACCCCCCACTTCCATCACACTGGCCACCATTCAACCTACCATTATACTTCTATTATCCTTCTACATCCACCACTTCCCTTCCCTACCCATCATAACATTCAGGAATCTAGGCCATGTATCATTGTATATTGGAGAATATACACCATATTTCCCACCACCTTTTTGTTCCCTTCGATGATATCTATCTTTTCACGACCCCTTCCCCAACAACAACCTCTACCACCTCCCACCCACATAATTATGCATGCCCATCTTCTTCCTCTATCACTCCCACCTCCAGCACCCCAGTCATCCTACCCAATGAAATCATAGATCATGTATACTAGTAGGTTTTTCTAGTAGAGAAATCCTAGAAAGGAAAGGGCTCTTACCTTCCACCATATAATAAGGTTCCTTTAATTGACTCTACTTCTAAAAACAAGGCCACCATCAGGATATTCCCCTCACCTCATCCATCCACTAAGATCGCTACCATCACCATGGAACCCACCACATTGGTTGATCCTATAGCCCCTTCTACTGTTGCTAATATCAATAGGGTGGTTCAACTATAGGCACCCTCTATTCAGGAGGGGGCCCTTAAAGTAGACCTCAATGGTTTTGATTCTACTTGTTAGTTATATTCTGACCCACTCACCCATTTTTTATTCAATGTGTGTGATTCTTTTTTTACTCCTTTTATTCCATTAAACACTAATTAATCATTGATCTATATATACATAGGATACTGATTTTCTTTATTACTACTTGGATTATTTTTCATTTCATTATTGTATTATATTTTCCATGTCTAGCTCTTCTACCACATCAATGCTCACTAATTTGCATGTTATTCCACTATTTATCCTCCTAATTTGGATGCCTTAGCACTTGGATTTTGTCAAGAAACAGTTTGAGGATCTCTAACTACATATCCATGATTAGTAGATTTCCCCCCACGAAGAGCACATATTCTTTACTTACCACACTAGATTCATGCACAGTGTTCTCTTGGGGTGGTTAACCCTTCAAAGAATCCACGCGATCTCAATGACACGGCCACCAGTTCTTATAGGAGGCATGAGACTTATGAGTAGCTGGAAGAAACTACTTAATCCTATGGTCCATTCTTCTGGATAATGACATCATTTTTAGTACTTTATTAGAGGCAACACATATTTTTTTATCTTTTATTTTCATTGTTTCACTTAGGATATTTTTTCATTTCAATAGGATTCTTGTTCATCGGCCATCCTTGAACTTCATTGTACCCACATGTTTTCATGTATCTAAGCTATTTTTCATTACTATTCACTATGTTAACCTTCCCATTTCATTAATTTCATCCTATTTAAAACCTATGGGAAAATTATTTATCTAATTCTAGTTTTTTATTCTAACAAATTATGCAGGTCACCCAATTTGAAATCATCATCCACTAAGTTTCCATATTTCAAGATACTCATTATAGGGAGATTTTGATTCCCTAAATTCAATTTCAAAATTTCCATTTCATTTTTTCTTTGATATATATGTGATATATATCCCATGATACCTTCCAAGGAAGTGCATACACTATCTCATTTTAAGTGTGGGTAGTCTATCTTGAGATTAACAGTCAATTCACATGGATTATTGATTGTTCTCACCAATATAAGAGACATTTTTTTACTGAAATCTTACTTTAAATCTAAAAACTCATTGTACCCATTTGAATAAAAGAAAAAAATAGTTTGCAAATTTTTGAAATCAATGGTTTACTCTTGTTTATATTCTTAGAATGATTTTTTTTTATTAATTTAATTCAAATTGAATTTTTTTGAAATTTATGTTCATTGACTTATTACTAGATTTTATGCTCTAAGTGATTTTAAGTTATTTTTTCATACTGCCATTCCTAATAGGATTCTCAACCCATGATTTCATATTCTTTTCTAAGCATATTTCTTAAAATTCACATGGGGTATGTAAACCTATAAGAACGTTCAATGAGATCTTATTGATGCTAAGACTAAGAAAATAAGTTTTTTAATATGACTAAGGTCGTATTTTTTGAACCACTTTTTCTTGAGATATTCCTTACATTTTTTCCTATATAGAATATAGTATCCATGAATAACCTTTTTAGGATGGATCCATTTTAAGATGATTATCCCTTCCTACCTAGATCTTATTGTTATGCAAGATTTTCCATTGAACAAATGTGGATGAATTTTCATTTTTGAAGAACACGAGATGTTGTTAATATGGAGATATACTATGGTACTTTCACGACTAATCTAATGTGGTCTATGATTACTCTTGGAATTTTATTCAAATTTCTTTACTTGAAATATGTACATATATATAGATATATAATTAAGAATAAATAAAAATATATTGGTTAGTGTATTAAGAAGGTAAAAATCATAATTTCCAGTCCAATGAATCCTTTGATGAATCATATGTGGTTAGGGGATGAATGTGAGATATGACTAGAACATGAATTTTGAAACAAAAATATATAAAAATAAAAGGATATTAACATGGTGCATTTATTATATGTAATTAAAATATTCATGGATACCATGTGTGCTGATTATATCATGGACACCATTTTACCATGGAGCAGTCACTTCATAACATTGTTTATGTTTATCATTCATTATAATTTAGATCTTACCCCCCTTAGGAGCTTAATTTTCACTTCTTACCCACCTTACCTCATCCTCATTGTCATTTGATCCCTTTTCATGAATCCCTCATGACGAATTTTGTATTTTTCTTTAAAAAGTAGAAATTCTTAGACCAATGAAAGCCTATGATTGGGAACATGTATTCAGGGTATAAGAATAACTCTAGTTACATTTTACCCATAGTAATGAGAGAAAATCCATGGAGAGATAAATTGAAAATTTGGTAAAAAATTTAAGGAATAGTTATGGAATTATAATTAAAAGAATAAATAATCTGGACAAATAAGGTAACTATGAGGCTTGAATTATTTTCTCTGTAGGATTGATTGTGGAGGAATGAGTTTTTATACTTACACATAGTTTTATTTTCATAGTTGAAATGAATGTTTCCAATATTTAAAAAAATTATTTTGGAATCCCTGTTGAGATGCATTTTTATTTAGGACATGAAATGTTTCAAGTGTGGGGGAATTTGGTTATCTAAAATTACATATACATTGTAACGCCCCGACTATAGTTACCCAGAGTCGGTGCAACATTACATAACATTGGAATAATCACAAGTAAATCATATCTCGAAAGACCGATCAGTTTAGTATTATTGGAAACAATATTCATACATAAGTTCAACTTTACAACATGAAAAGAAATAAAACAAGAATTTATTCCATTGGAAACATCCAAGCCTCTTGAATAATTCATGAAAGTTACTCATAACTAACTTCTTCATATCCTAGGAAAATGAAACATATTAAAGGGGTGAGCTCAAACACTCAGTAAGGGTAAGAAATACAGTGGAAGATAATATAAATATTATGCATGATGAATAATTGAAATCTCATGCCTTTACCAATAATAAACAAGAATACTTTTATGGAAGGAATATGAGCGGAGTAAATAATTCCATAATAAAACATAATCATTGGTATTCTACTAGTCTAATGACCACATGAACCATCAATATTATTTTCATAATGAGGAAATGTATACTACCGGACATTATGAAAATTTTTGTCAAGGCCTTGGCCAAGACATCTAAAAATGATTAAGGTCTCGGCCAAAACCATATATCAAATTGGGAAAGGCCTCATCCAATTCCATGTCTAGTTGTATTAGGAGACCTACCGATGTATCGAGGAGCTATAGAGGGCTCCACCCATCACTGACTAAGTCAAATACATTCCTCATATGAAAAGGTTTAAACATATCATAAACATCCATATTAAAACTAGAATATGAAATGTCAATAATTTAACCATAAACCATGAATGGTATAAAAACAGCACATCCACAATCAAAAAAATCACAAAACCACAAATACAATATAGAAGTTTTGTATCATAATAAATCTACATCAAATAAACTTAAAATCCATCAAAGGATGTTGACATAGACGAAATGAAAACCCTTATTAGAGAAATATCTCTTTCTATTTTGAAATCATTTAAGAGTAACATAATTATAAAGAAAACATTTATTTTGAAAGTATTCTTATAATCTTTTAAGGTAAGCTTTGATGATGTTATAATGGTACAAAATAGCTGCACCCACCGTATAATTTAAAAAAACATTCTTACCTTAAATTTGTCGAAAAGGTCAAAAAGTACCTTGTTTGGAAAATGACGGAAAGATTAATTTCAAAAAAAACATAAGGGTATAAATGAATTTAACCCATTGTCTATTAAATAGTAATTTTTTTTTGAAATACATTTTTAAGAAACATGGATATGGATGATAAATGGGTCACAGTAGATACTTACGTAAAAACAACCTCAGATAATAAAGAGATTGTGAAATTAACCCTTACCTTGTACTTTTCCTTGGTCAAGGGTAGTTTAAAATTATTTATAATAGATAAATAATTTTTATTAAATTATACAAGAATCATATACATTAATATGATATCATATATGATCTTTTAACATTGTTTTGTTGATAATACCTTAGTATTATCGTCGTTTCTGGTGTTAATAGATTCGTTTTCCTTTATATTCTTTGTTATGTTAGTTATATTTGTTATGGATGGGATGTATAATATTCATATCCAGAATTATATCAAGTCTTTAAACATTATTTTTAATCATATAATGAAAATTAGTCTTGAATAGATATGATGGGGAACGAATCTCATCGCGTTCGTGGAGACGGTAATCCGTATGTACGCACGAGTGACAATATCATTCTTTGATATTAAAATAATATAAAATTGTATGGTATATCCTATATAAAGAATCATTATCATGTTATATTCATTATTTACATGAACTACACATCATTATTATACCCCTCCAAATAATAATGTATTGAATAATAATTACACCACGACGTGGAGACTGTAATCAGTACGTACGCACGTATGGTGACATGTCATTCAAAGGATGAATAGAATAAAGAATATGGTTGTACCATATTTATAATAACATCAAAGTATATATAAGATACTCTATTTATTATTTTATAATGGAAATAACAAAGAAAGAATAAGTGGAAGAAGAAAACAACATGGAAGAGGGTGGTGAAATTATTACCTCTTCTTCGCGTTCTTTCTTTTGATTTGATCAAAATGGCTCCTTAAGTTGGCTTTATGACTAAAGGAATGCCTCTAGGATTAGGTGAGGGAAGTTGAGAGGATATTTGGGTAGGGTTTGGATGATCCATAAATCTTTGAAGGTGTGAAATCGATAGAAGGGGGAGTGCCTTTTTATAAGAGGGGTGAGGGGAACCTTAGGAAAAGCGAGAAATATTATTTTATAATAAAATCATTTTTGGTTTCTAATTTCTCCATAATTGATTATTTAAAAGATAAGGTGGTGTTGGGTCTAAAATCACTCAAAAAATAACTTTTAGATAGGTTTGGGTCACTATATTAACTTTATATTTTAGATTTAACTCATAGTTAAATAGTTTGACATTTACCATGTCTCTTTGTATTTTTATATTATATGGTTAATAAACATACTATATAATTCCAAGAGAAACCCAAGTGTTTCATTAATGATACACCTATAATTATATAAGTCCTTTGGCCAAACTTTATATTTTTAAGAATAGAATATCAATTAATAATATAATATTTGTTTTAAAAACTCTTTTATGTCAATTTTGACAATATTTGGTATTTTGTTTTTTCTAAATTCATAACAACATTATTACTTAAACAAAATTCCTCTAACCAACCCTAATATGTCATATTAACCTATATAATTAGTGGAATTTATAAAAATTCTCAAATTACATTTATTTGGATATTTATAATATCAATTATTTTAATATTTTATTAATTAGGTAATTACTGCATCACCATTGTGTCATAAATCAATTAAATTATTTAATGTCTAGAAATTATAAATAAAATAAAATTATGTTGGAAATATTTTTATCTTTCTAATTAATATTTATAATCTAATTTTTTATATGTATAAACCATATTAAAAATGTTTTAGTTATTAAAAAATGATTTTAACTCTTTTAACTCTTATTTGAATTAAATAATAATAAATGTTCTAATATAATCCAAGTGGAACAAAGAGGTTCATATTTTATTCCTAAGGTTTTTTGGTCGAATTATACTTAGCCAAGAGAATTAGGACCTGTGTTAGTGTAATAATAATAACATTTTTACCCTTAATTACCCTATTTAATTTTAACCATGGTAAATAAAAGTAAAAAGTTACGATTTACCAAAAATTATTTTTATCTTATTGAACCACATTTTACTCCTTGATATTAACTTTGTCTCTTGGGTTTTTTAAATTTCACTCACAAAAGCTGTAAAATTATGTTTTATGTCAATTTGTAAATTCTCCTAGAAGATGGGTAAAATAGGGTGAAAAGTTCAATAAAATTTTTATATATCTAAAATTATTATAAACTGACTCCAATGGATTACATTAAACTTATATAGGTATTATGTATCTATTTTGACCGAAAATAAATTTAAATAAAAATTCAGTTTTAAACAATAACTTAGTGTTTTTTCACTATTCATCAAAAATTGAACGTTTTCAGAAAAATACCAAAAATTTACCCTAGGCTAATTTAGATATTCTGAATCCAAAAATGAAGTCCATTTTGAAAGATAAAATTTATAAAATTTCAAAAAGTGGGTATTACTATTCATAATGGCTAGTTTGATTGGTTGTGGTGTGTGTTAGAACTTGAAGATGTGTACGACACACGCTACTGTATTATTCAAAGAGAAGAATATCGTGGAATATTGGGGTGTTACATTCACCCCTCCTTCAAATAATTTCATCCTTGAAATTTCTACAATATTACTGCATAAAAATACTCGGTTGTTTCTTCATCATAAGTTCCTCGGGTTCCCACATTGCCTCATACATCTTATTGTTTCTCCATAGAACTTTTACTAGACGAGTCATCTGGTTTCTCAGCACTTGCTCTCTTGTATCAAGAACCATGATAGGATCTTCGCAATAAGAAAAATCAGGTTCCAGTTCTAATTCCTCATATGTGAGTATATGCGTTGGGTCTAGCATGTATTTTCTCAATAGTGATACATGGAACACATCATGAACTTTGGAAATACTTGGTCGCATTTCCAGACGGTAAAATACATCCCCAATTTGTTCGAGAATTTTGAAAGGTCCAATGTACCTGGGACTCAATTTTCCCTTCTTATTGAAACATATAACACCCTTCCATGGAGATACCTTCAAGAAAACATGATCTCCTACTTGAAATTCCAAATCCTTTCTTCGGTTATCAGCATAGCTCTTCTATCTACTTTGAGCTACTTTGATGTGGGTTTGGATTACCTTCACCTTTTCCATCGTTTCCTCAACAAGTTTAGGGCCTACAAGTTTTCTTTAACCAACATCATCCCAACATATTGGTGTGTGACATCTCTTTCCATATAACGCTTCATATGGTGCCATCTGAATACTTGAATGGAAGCTATTGTTATAGGAAAATTCTACCATAGGTAAATATTGATCCCACGTACCCTAAAAGTCAAGTGAGAAAGATATGAACATGTCTTCTAAGGTTTGAATAGTCCATTCTGATTGTCTATCAGTTTGGGGGTGGTAGGCAGTGCTCAAATGAATCTCAGTATCCAGGGCTTCCTGAAGACTTTTCCAGAATCTTGATGTAAAACGTGGATCGTGATCAGAAACAATTGATAGAGGTACTCCATGAAGTCTCATAACTTCATTAATATATAGTCTTACTAGACGTTCAAGTGATAAATCTTCCCTTATAGCAAGAAAATGTGATGACTTGGTAAGACGGTCAACAATGACTCATATTTCATCGTTCCTTCTAGGAGTTTTTGGTAGTCCCATGACAAAGTCCATCGTAATATTATCCCATTTCCACTCCGGTATGGGAAGAGGTTGCAAGACTCCTCCTAGCTGTCGCCTTCCAGCTTTCACTTGTTAACAAACCATACATCTTGACCCAAAATCAGCAATCTCCCTCTTCATGTTGTCCCACCAAAAATGTTCCTTCAAATATCTATACATTTTGGTTCTCCCAGGGTGTATAGAGAAATTGGAGCTATGAGCATCATCTAATAATTCCATTTTTAGATCAGGTATATCATGAACACAAAGTCTCTTCCCAAACATCAAAATTCCATCTTCATACACAAATTCACTCAACCACCCATCATTCATAGCTTTAATCTTTTTTTTAAACTCTTCATCACCGGTCTAAGAACTCTTTATCCTTTCTAGTAAAGATGGTTTGTCAAACATTTGAAAAAGAATTGATGTTTTACCTTCCATGGTTATTCCCATATCCATCTTTACTAGATCCGTATATAGAGGATTCTTTTCAACTCTCATCTAGTTCAAAACTCCATGATCCTTTCTACTCAAAGCATCTTCCACCTTATTTGCCTTCCCCGGGTGGTAGTGTATAGTGAAATCATAATCCTTGAGTATTTCAAGCCATCAACTTTTCCTCATGTTGAGTTATTTTTGTGAGAAAATATACTTCAAACTCTTGTGATCGGTATATATCTCACATTTTTTACCATAGAGATAGTGTCTCCAAATATTCATAGAAAATATTACAGCTGCTAACTCAAGATCATGAGTATGATAGTTTTTCTCATGAATTTTCAGCTGTCGTGATGCATAGGCAATAACTCTATCATTCTGCATAAGGACACAACCAGGTCCTTTCTTCGATGCATCACTATAAATAACAAACCCATCATTACATGATGGTAGAGTCAAAATAAGAGCATTGACTAATCTTCTCTTCAGTTCTTCAAAAAATTCTTCACACTCTTGTCCAAAAAAATTTAACCCCTTTACATGTGAGCTTTATTAATGGGTTATCCAACTGGGAAAATTTATAGACGAAACATCGATAATAACCTATTATACAAATAAAACTGTGTTCCTCAGTTATACTCATCGGTGCTGTCCATTCTTGGATTGCCTTGGTCTCAGAAGGATCGACAGAGATTCCATCCTTGGAGACAATATGACCAAGAAAAGAAATCTCTGGAAGCCAGAATTCACACTTACTAAACTTCCCATATAATTAATTTCTTCTAAGAGTCTTCAAGATAATGCGCAAGTGATTTTCATGATCTTCATAGATTTTGGAGTATACCAAGATATCATTAATAAATACCACTACAAAATCATAGAAATATTCCTTGAAAACTCTGTTCATTAGATCCATGAATATAGAGGGTGCATTATTCAATGCAAAAGGCATTACTGTAAACTCATAATGCCCATACCTGGTTCGCAATGCTGTCTTCGGAATGTCATCCTTCTTTACACACAAATGATGATATCCAGATCAAAGTTCAATATTTGAAATTTATTGAGCTTCATGAAGTTGGTCGAATAAATCATCAATGTGAGGTAGGGGATACTTTTTCCTTATTTTTATAGCATTGATTTCCCTTTAGTCCATACATAACCTCATAGAACCATATTTCTTCTTAACAAAAAGGATAGGGGCTCCCCATGGAGAAACACTAGGGAAAATAAATCCCTTGTTACTCAATTATTCTAGTTGTTTCTTTAGTTCCACTAATTCAACAGTGTTCATTCTATAAGGGGTCTTCGATATGGGCCTTGATCCAGGAATTAAATCAATGGAAATCTCAATTTCTCATTCTAGAGGATGTCCAGGTAAATCTTTAGGAAACATATAAAAATATTCTTTCACAATAGGTACATCCTCTATTTGAACATTCCTTTCCTCACCCACACTTATTTAATTCTCTTCCTCCCCAATAATTGAATTTATTTCAGCTACTGGGGGTAGATCTAGATAAGAATCAGGTGGTGGTGATTCTTCTCTAAATATAAGGTGTTCTTTATCATCGTCATCAAAAATCATAACCTCCTTATTCTTACAATAAATTTTGGCATCATGGTCCGAAAGTCAATCCATACAGAGGATTATATCAAATTCAATCATGGGTATGATGATGAGATTAGAAGATAAAGAACATTTATGTTCTCTAATGGGTATCGATTCACAAAACATTGTTTCAATGATACTTCCCTTAGGAGTTTTGACTGATAACTCCCTTATTAAATCAAATTGGAAATATCTAATTTTCTTATAAAACTAGGAAGATATGAAACAATGCGATGATCCAGAATCAAATAATGCATTTTCTAAACTTGAGGAAACCATTAAATTACCTGCCACTATGTCTTTTGGAGCTTTAACCTCAGCAGTAGTGATCGCATAATCTTGGCATTGATCCCTTGGCCTTTTTTGAGGTATGTTTCCCTGATACTTAGGAAATTCATTTGCATAATTTTCCATCTCCCTGAACTTGTAGCATTGAACATTGGTAGCGTCTTTCTTTACCTTACAATCACCAGAAATATGGCCTTTCTGTCCACATTTGTAGCATACTCCTTTTCCTTTTAGATAGGAACTAGGACGATTCCTTCCACAATTATCACAGGGTAGAAATTCAATTCTTTCCTTCTTCCCTGTTTCATTATTTCCTTTCCCATAGTGTTCATCAGATCTCTTCTTCTCGTGCTTTGATTTAAAGTCATAAGACTTAGAGAATTCCTTTTCTGTCTTGATAGCACACGAGACAATATCTTCATATGATGAGAAAGATTATGACACTATTACTTGAGGGAGAAATGGTTTTAACCCATCAAAGAAACAATCAATCTTACTTCTTGGGTTACGTATATAACCTTCTGCATGCCTCACAAACCTTGTAAAGTTAGCTTCATATTTTGCGACGTTCTCATCCTCCTTTTTCCTCAGACCTAGAAATTGTCTTTCCATATCCTCTCGATGGTTATGAGGAAAGTATTTTTCTATGAAAATTTCTTTAAACTCCCTCCATTCCATATTTCATACTTCATCATCTTCCTTTTTGTTTTGAATCAATGACCACCACTGATGATCATCTCCAGTGAGGTATTAAACTGCCATGACAACTTTTTCCCCTTCATTACTCCCCAAGGCGTGAAATATTTTCTCTAAGGAATTTATCCATTGCTCATCTACTAATGTATTTGTACTCCCATTGAACATTGGTGGTTGTTATCTCATGAAGTTGTCTTACATTGATCCTCAACGTTGTGGACCAGGGTGCTCCATATGGGTAAGGTTATTATTCATAACCGGAGTGAGTTGTCCCAGTATGGTGATAAGCTGATCAGCACTTGTTCGATAACCAGCTCCACTATAATTATCTTGAACAAGAGATAAATACCTACATGGAGTGTGTGCATTGATATTGTTTCAATTCATTCTACTAGGCACCATTTCTAAATAATGGAATAAACTATATTAGTTTATGATTCAAAATACATAATTTAAAACTTGTAAAATATTTAACATAAATTGAACAATTTATGGATATAATCCATAATCATAAAAAAAGTTTCTTTGATGAAGTATATACTCATAAACCCTTCATAATGTTTTGTAAAGAAAATTAGAATTATCCTAAGCATGTCCCCCGGGAGTGTCGTAACCAAGAGTGCAGCAAGGCCCATTGTCATCCACCAATTCTTGTTCGAGTCTAGCACAAAGCGGTGCTTTCGGGTTTTACCCCTAGGCACATCTATGCCAGATCCATCTCTACCTACTCGTATCCAGAGAGGGATGTATTTCTTGGAAAACTCAACAAATCACAACAATACCAAAATTCTAGGAAGTTCTTCTATACTAATCATCAAATTCTATCTTAGGGATATGTTCTCTAATCAGAGTTTATCTAAATCTAGCTTCCAAGGTCTGTACTAAACTTCCTATGATACCAACTATAATGCCCTGACCCCAGTTACCCAGAGTCTGTGCATTATTACATAACATTGGCATGATAACAAAAAAATCGTGTCTCTAAAGACCGGTCAGTTTAGTAGTATTGGAAACAAGATTCATACATAAGTTCAATATTATAACTTGAAAATAAATACAACACAAATTTATTCCATTGGAAGCATCCAATCCTCCTAGATAATGCCTACAAGTCAATCATAACTAACTTCTTCATATCCTGAGAAAATGAAAAATATGAAAGTGGTGAGCTCAAATGCTCAGTAAGGGTAATAAATACATTGGAATATAACATAAATATTAAGCATGACAAATAATTGAAACCCCATGCCTTTACCAAAAATAAACATGAATACTTTTATGGATGGAATATTAGCTGAGTAAATAAAGCCATAATAAAACATAATCATGGTTATTCTACTAGTCGAATGACCACATAAACCATCAATATTATTTTCATAATGAGAAAATTTATAATGCCAGACATTCTAAGACATTTTGTCAAGGCCTCGTCCAAGACATCTAAAAATGATGAAGGCCTCAGCCAAAACCATATATAAAATTGGGAAAGGCCTCAGCCAATTCCACATCTAATTGTCTCATGAGACCTACCAATTCATCAAGGATCTATAGTGGGCTCCACCCATCACTTACTAAGTCCAATACATTCTTCATATTAAAAGTTTTGAACAAGTCATAAACATTCATATTAAAAATAGCATAATAAATGTCAATACTTTAACCATAAACCATGAATGGTATAACATTAGCACATCCACAGTAAAACATATCACAAAACCTTCAATACAATATGGAAGTTTTGTATCATAATAAATCAACTTCAAATAAACTTAAAATCCATGAAATGATGTTGACAAAGATGAAATCAAAACCCTTTTTAGAGAAATATCTCTTTCTATTTTGAAATCATTTAAGAGTCACATAATTATAAAGAAAACATTTATTTTTAAAATATTTTTATAATCTTCTAAGGGAATATTTGATGATGTTATAATGGAGGAAAATAGTCTCACCCTCCTTATAAGTTAAAAAAACATTCTTACCTTAATTTTTTTGAAAAGGTCAAAAAGTACCTTGTTTGGAAAATGACAGAAAGATTCCATTAAAAACACATAAGGGAATAAATGACTTTAAACCATTTTCTAGTAAATAGTAAAAATGTTTTTGAATTACATTTTTAAGAAACATGGATGTGCATGATAAAGGGGTCCCAATAGATACTTACATAAAAACAACCTTGGATAATAAAGATATTGTGAAATTAACACTTACCTTGTACTTTTCCTTGGTCGAGGGCAGTTTAACCTCATATATAATGGTGAAATAATTTTTATTAATTTATACAAGAATCATATACCTTAATATGATATCATATATTACCTTTTAACATTGTTTTGTTGATAATACCTTAGTATTATCGTCATTTCGGGTGTTAAAAGATTCGTTTTACTTTATATTATTTTTTATGTGAGTCATATTTATTGTGGATGGGATGTATATTATTTTAATCAAGGATGATATCAAGTATTTAAACATTATTTTTAATCATCTAATGAAAATTAGTCTTGAATGGATACTAAGGGGAATGAATCTCATCGCGTTTGTGGAGACGATAATCCGTACGTACGCATGAGCGACAATATCATTATTTGATATTAAAATAATATATAATTGGATGGTATATCATATATACAGAATCATTATCATTTTATATTTATTATTTACATGAATTAAACATAATTATTATACCCATCTGAATAATAATGTATTGAATAACTATTACACCACAACGTGGTGACGGTAATCTGTACGTACGCACGTATGGTGAAATTTCATTCAAAGGATGGATAGAATAATGAATATGGTTGTACCATATTTATAATAACATCACAGTATATAGAATATACTCAAGTTATAATTTTTGAATGGAAATAACAAAGAAAGAAGAAGTGGAAGAAGAAAAGAACTTGAAAGAGGGTGGTGAAATTATTCCCTCTTCATCGGGTTCTTCCTTTTAATTTGATCAAAATGGATCTTTAAGTTGGCTTTGTGACTAAATTAAGGCCTCTAGGATGAATTGAGGGAAGTGGAGAGGATATGTTGGCAGGATTTGGTCGACCCAAAAGGCTTTGAAGGTGTGAAATAGAGATAAGGTGAGTACCTTTTTATAAGAGGGGTGAGGGGCCCCTTAGGAAAATCTAGAAATATTATTTTATAATAAAATAATTTTTGGTTTTTAATGGATCCAAAATGGAATATTTAAAGGATAAGGTGGGGTGGGTCGAAAAACCCTCAAACAATAAGTTTTAGAAAAGTTTGGGTCACTATATTAACTTTATATTATATATTTAACTCGTAGTTAAATATTTTGACATTACCATGTCTCTTTGTATTTTTATATTATATGGTTAATAAACATACTATATACTACCAAAAAAACCCCAAGTGGTTCATTAATGATACACCTATAATTATATAAGTCCTTTGGATGAACCTCATTCTTTTATGAATAGAATATCAATTAATAATATAATATTTGTTTTAGAAACTCTTTTATGTTAATTTTGACACTATTTGGTATTTTGTTTTTTCTAAATTTATAACAGCATTATTACTTCAAAAAAATTCATCTAACCAACCCTAATATGTCATATTAACCTAGAAAATTATTTTAATTCATAAAAAGTCTCAAATTATATTTATTTGGATATTTATAACATCAATTGGTTTAATATTTCATTAATTATGTAATTACCGCATCACCATTGTGTCATAAATAAATTAAATTATTTAATGTCTAGAAGTTATAAATAAAATACCATTATGTAGGAAATATTTTTATATTTCTAATGAATATTTATAATCGAATTTATCTTATTTATAAATCTATATTAAAAAATTTAGTTATTAATCTCTGATTTTAACTCTTTTAACTCTTCTTTGAATTAAATAATAACAAGTATCCTAATCTAATACAATTGGACCAAAGAGGTTCATATTTTATTCATAAGGTTGTTTTTGGTCTAATTATACTTATCCAATAGAATTATAACATGTGTTAGGCTAATAATAATATCATTTTTACCCTTAATTACCCCATTTACTTTTAACCGTGGTAAATAAAAGTAAAAAGTTATTATTCACCAAAAATTATTTTTAACTTATTTAACCACATTTTACCCCTTGATATTTACTGTGCCTCTCAGATTTTCGAAATTCCACTCACAGAAGCGGTAAAATTATGTTTTGTGTGAATTTGCGAATTCTCCTAGGAGATGGGTAAAATACAGTGAAAAGTTCAATAAAATTTTTATATATCTAAAATTATTATAAACTAACTCCAATAGATTACATTGAACATATATAGGTATTATATATCTATTTTGACATAAAATAAATAATTATTTAAATGAAAATTCGGTTTTAACCTATAACTCAGTGTTTTTTCACTATTCATCAAAAATTGAACATTTTCAGAAAAATAACAAAAAATGACCCTAGGATAATTTTGATATTCCAAATCGAAAAATGAAGTCCATTTTGAAAGATAAAATTTATAAAATTTCAAAAAGTGGTTATTACTATTCATAACAGCTAGTTTTATTGGTTGTGGTGTGTGTTTGAACTCGAAGTTGCCTACAACACACGCTATTGTATTATTCAAAGAGAAGTGTATCGTGGAAGTATGGGGTGTTACATACATATTGGATTCATTTATTTAATGTTTATTCATGATTTTTTCGATAATCCATTGGGTTTGGTATTATTTTGTAGGAATTAGGAATTCTGGACTTAATGGAAGAAAGGATGAAAAAGTTCCAAAAATAGGCTTTACATGTTGTGTATCAAATAGACGTCATGTAACCCTCATTCCAAAAATACCTATAGAGTCACAGACCACCCTGTGAAGCACTTTCATGAAATTACGACAACACATGACATGTACATTCAGTACATGACACACATCTTTCAAAAATCAAAATCCCATGAAAAGTGAAACACATACCTGATGTGCAAGGAATTCATGATGTGAAAAGTTTGAGGGCTCTCTAGGTCAAAGATATGAACTAATTATTCAGCTTGAAAAGTGGAACTAGAAAACAATATGTGCAATAAACTAAAATATTCTGTAGATACTATGACCAAATTCACTTAATCCATTACATGATATTCATGAATTACACATCATATATTTATCAAGCCAATTAATATTTTAAATTCTCTTCTGCATAATGGAGCTTTTCATTGTTTATTTCTTCCCGCATTTTCTTCTAATGTTTTCAACCATTTTAATTCTGAATTATATTTATTTAATTCCTTTTTTTAGTGAATCATTTTCATTTACTAGTCATTACACATTCAATGTTCATATTTTTCAATAAAAATTTCAATACTATTTTCTATTTCAATTCCACATGCCATTCTTTACCAAATTTTTCATCATTATTCATTGTTTCCTCGGTTATAGTATATTTTTTTTAATGTTTCTTACTAGTATTGATTTTGGATTTCCTTTTCTTCATTATTTCATCTTGAGAAGTCATTTTATGATTTGATTTTAAATGATTGAAATTATTCTAAACTAGTCATTTCTTATTTTAATCCAAGATTGTGTCTTTTGAAACTATTTTATAGATCAAATAGGTCAGGAGAAAAGCCCCAATTATTAACGTAAAGTAAACGAAGAATAAAGACAAAACGTGTAAGTGGTCAGACATGTCATACCTTCACTCTGTCAATGCCAGAGTCCAATTTAAAATAAATTAGAAACATTAAAGATGATAATAAAAAATATAGGAATCGTTATATTTAAACTAATCAAAATAATTACTTAAGAGACTAAACATGTTATATTTATCCAGATTCCTTATGACGAGGGGTGATCCTTTTTCTCATTGTGGGTCTAAGATTAAAATAGTCTTTCTAAGGCCTCACTTTCTTCATAAGAGCATATGAATGTAACTCATCATCTATCTTCATCCCTTAATACACTTTGTCTCTATAAGTAGTTTTAAACTACGGAAACTTTAAATCCTCATCAATGTTTGAGATGTCTCCCCACTTTCTAGTGATCCCTGATATTCCCTTCATCTCTTTGATGGCCTATTAGAGATCAAAATTACAATTATCCTACCAAGAATTGACATATACTTATTGAGAATCAATATTAGATATATCCCTTTTTATTGTAATTTTAGATTGATATCCCAAAATTTTTACTTGAGAAGAACAGTCTAAAACCTAGGAAATTCATGTCTTGGTCCCAACTACCATGTTATTTGTATGATGCTGATGAATCAAATCATCACCTAAAAAAACATTAACTATAACCAAGGATATATTGGGATCATATTCTTGTATAGAACTAACATCCAAAGATTGTTTCACCATAAGAAATTCTAAATCCCCCAAGGCATCCTACATCAAATAAAATGTTCCTCTATTCGTACCAGTATCTTCTTCAATAGAAATTGGATTCTCATCATTAATTTGTGAATCTTCACCATATGAATATCTTCTTAATGAGGTAGAATCATACACTTTATCAATATCATCATTTCCATAGAAAACATTAGGATCCAAAGAGTCAATTTTCATTTTAAGGATAGAAGGAAGAAAAGTTACAATATCTCTCTTACTAGAAACAGTTTCATCTTTCTTTGTAGCATCAGATGTTTACGAATGTTCTTTACTGTTTTGACCATCGAGACCTACAATATTAGAATCTTTCCCCAGTCTATTCTTTCCTCTATTATAATGACATTCATCAAGTTTTATTATTAAAAAGATTGATAAAAGTAGAGACTTCATATAGGCACTCTTACCAAGACCAACATCCTTACAAACATTACAAAAAGAGGGAATATTCTCGTAATCTACATGAATATTCAACTAATCAGACTCAGTAGATAATTCGAACTTCCTAGTAAGGGTTTAATTTAAATCAACTTCATTGATAACTCTATCATAGTAGCCTAGTCTTTCCTATTCATTTTTATTATCCATTTTTAAAGGAAACTTGATGGAATATGCATTGTCAAAAAGATCTTATGGTGCTAAAATATTCAGTTTAGACCAAAACATTGACCCAAAGTTTCATAGAAGTGTTCCTAACCATGAAGGGGTTGAATCTTGGGATCTATTCCCAGATTCAGAGAGCACCTGGTTTTTGGAAGACTAAACTGAATCCCCTTTCCCTTTTCATTAGGTCTAAGTTCAGAAATAGTAAGTGATATAAGACACACCCTGATGGAATACACTTCTTGTTTTAAAAACCCTAAATCAAGGCTAATTTACTTACTAGATATTCTATCATCCATTTCATTTGAACATTTTAAAGGAAAAATCATCCAATAATTGAGTGATTATAAAATTATAGTCTCTCTGAGATTTCATCATGATAAAAAATTATATAATAAGTGTTTCCTTTTGTGAAAATCAAACCTGAATCGGTGCCCTATAAGGATAGGAAAATTATTTGATTCAAATCTATGGACTTACATCTATCTGAGGTCCTCAAAGAAACCTCTCTAGTAGAAACTAAATATGGAGTTCAATTCTTCATGATGAGAGAATATTTTTGATGTAATTCTCACTTGGTGAAATCCAAACCCCACAAAGCCTACAAATCTCATTTATTCTTGACAAAGAATTATTATAATGAGAATTAAGGGGTGGGTATCTTCCAGAGATCTGTTCAAAGTCCAGGAAATGGGGTATTGCAACCGTAGATTGGAAACCCTAGAAACTATCATATTCATCACAAATAATCTCTGATGATCGCTTACATCACCCTTTTTTGCAACTATTTTATGATTATACACAACATTCTTAATATTTCATTGATTTTGATCATCACTTCCATGCATGGATAATCCACCCATCATTATTGTTCGAGTGTAGGGGTGTTTTTGAACATGATGAATCTTTATATTGAACCTTGGTAACCCTATGGGTTTTAATTAGGTTAATAATAATTTTTCATCACAGTCTTTTGCACAACCTTGACCATGGGAATTGAAATTGATTGAACCTAACCTAATTGGAGTTGATAAGAGCTATGACCATTATCCTATGATGATTTTTGTATAGAAGTAGAGAATATTTCACCTAATTTTTTGGTTATACCCTGAACATGGGATAGTTAAAGTGTCAGTAGATCCAATTAGTTTGACAAAAAACCAATTATTTACTTTTACACCACTTTGGAGCCTAATACATAGTACTATCACAAGTTAAATCTCGGAATATATTTTATCAAGATCCCTAATAATGACCTTGATCCATTACTTTATTTTCTAAATTAAAACCAAATTAAATATTCTTACTTGAAACCAAACTAGAAAAGTGAACGTGACGAATCCTTATTAATGGTTTTGTTCAATTGGATGATGACCTTCTAATAGTACTCATGGATTTGACCCCACACTACCACTTTAATACTCCATTATAGTAAGTGTAGTTCGGGAATATGAACTCTAATCTGATATCATCCCATATGAATTTAAATACACATGTAGGGGAGTCAATTTTCCTAGCTTCACTTTCCAAGAATCAAAAATATTTTTCAGGACATAATTGAAAATGAAATAGTCCTAGATGGTATGACCACATATTCAGGGAAATGTGTAACAATTTATTATATCCTCAAGGTTGACTTGAACAGGTCTTTTGGGCCCCAATATAGTTAGAAGTTTATTTTACAAGGCTATTAAGTTGTGTCTACAAATATGCTCATCTCGTAAATAATAGAAAATACATTTTTGGTATTCAGACTAGGATCCCACAACATTTTTGGTGCTATTATTTCCACCCTAGAGGGGGTACCATGTGATAAGGTGCGGGATTTAGAGCATGAGTCAGGGTGGGAGCTAGTTTTAGTGTGATAATAGAAATTTTTTATTTGATTTTACTCTTTCCCTAGGTCGATGGTACTGGTCGAGATTTAGATTTTCTTCACTAGATGGAGTCTTCCAATCATTGGAAAACTACAACATGTTCTCATAATCCACTTTTGTATTTAATGGGAAAGAGTAGCATTCACAACTCTTTGAATAAGGCTGGCATGAAAACACCAAACAAGTCTTCCTATGGAAACTGCAAATTCATGGATTAATTTATACACTTCCATCTAGGAAATAAGTCTGAGACCCTATTGTTTTCTTGATGTTTGTAGTTAGAGTTATTGAGGATTTTTTCCTTTTGTATCATTGATCTGAAATTATAATGAAATTTCCAGCGAATTTCCTCCCATCCTTGGATCAACCCTTAGGGTAACCTTGGGTACCGTATGATGGTTGGTTCCTACACATTTTTTTTAAAGCATCAAAGTTTTGTGGATTATTTTTGAAACAATGTTCCCATCATGATTCCATAATGAGATACATAATGGGTCGGATGATGGTCCATATCTCTTAAACCATCGAATGTTAGAAATATGTGATTTTCAAAATTAGGTAGGGGGAAGTGTCACATCTACCCATTCGGGGTAATGTTTTATTTCTGAATTCACTGGAACATTTTTTTCCTCTATAGCTTCTAGCTAGCTACCAATGATCCAATAGTGTGAATAAACCTTGTGGAGAAGGCCGAATAAGTAAGGGATGGAGTAGGCGGCACAATACAATAAAAATGTGTTGGTCCTACATTTACTTGTCCTTGAGATGGTAAATTATAACCAGATGAAAATTAGTCTAGTTGTTTTTCTAACAGTTGGAAGTCTTAGTATTCAGCTATCACTAGTTCAAAATAAATTAGTTCCCTTGATCCCATATTAAGAGGTCATTGTAAATCTACATTCTCCAGTATGAAGAGATCTTATTATCAAGACACATTAGTTGGGGAAGTAAAATTAGTTTCTTTTTGAAGAGCATATCAAACATGAATACTAACCCTGAGTAGTTAGGCATGATGTCTTTTTAGTTGGCTCCATTATTTCTCAAATTATCTATCATTTTCACGAGTGTGATGGGTTTGACACCCTCGGATAACAAGTGGGATTGAAGCACAGCCTTACACTTTTATTAATATAATTACCATCAAGGAGGAGGTAATGGGGAATTCAAAAGAAAACTAGAATTTTGGGAAATCCAATTATTTTTGGTACACATGCATTCTTCATTCATTTGGATGTAGACTTTATTTTGAATGGATATATCTTCCACTTTTTGTACCGCATTAACATGATATTCTGATGCATTTTCAGAACTGGTGCTAATGAAATTTACTAACATTAAATACATCGTGATAATCTCATCAGTCTCTGAATAATGAGAGAACTTGTTTTCCAGGTGTATCCACCAGAAGTTTTGTGATTGATGGGAGTGGTTTTACTCTTTACAGGTCTTTTTAATTAACGATTACCAAGGTAACTCATCATTTCATTAAATGTCCCCTTTGAACCTGTCTATTGAAGTGGGATCTAGAGGTAAACTCTAGATAATATTTTTGTTCACATCTATGTAGAATAAAGTATGTCATGATATATCGAGAATTTGGAAAATTAGTTTTTTGGAACCCCTCCAAACTGAGAATAGATGATATTTCCCTGGGGAGGAGACCGAATTAAAGAAATTCCCCAATCCATGCAGAAAAGGGGTGATTCTGTTCTATTTTAATAACATTTTGGTCTTCATTTATTCTCTTTAATGGTTGTTTTAATAACTCCCCATACCCATTGGTTGGGTTTTCCCATGTACTTTCACAGTTGTAGCTCCTTCAGCTACTCTTTTGATTTTACGAATCTCTATTCAAAAATGGACTACGAAAATTGTTTGATTTTCACTTGATCCAAAATCTTATAAATATATTTGTGATATCTATTGATTGGATTCTATTATGTTGGATTATTGATCAATATTTTCATAAACTTGATGAAAAAATAATTTGATGGTTCTCTATCTTCTAGCCCTACATCTTTGAGAATTTTTATTGACCATTTCTTACTAAGAATACCATCTGTTGCGAGTGGATTCTATTTCTCAAATATTGTCTGAGGATATTAAATTCCATGATATCAACTTTGGAATGATCTACTAATTAGGGGGTGATATAAAATTAAATTCATTTTGTTTTTCTTACCTGCTGAAATGAACACCGTATGGGGTGTCAGTGATCATTAGGAACAACTCTTTTAATTCTTCGAGACATGTGAATTGAATGGTTATTTGATATTTTCCCAATTTTCGGTGATGTGCATCTAGGAGGTCTGCCAATTCAATTTGATAGTGTATCTCTTTTATTACTTTGAAGTGACATGTATATTCTTCGTAAGGGAGTTATTTTTTTCAAGTGAAGAAGAGTATTTTATATATTTAGGATGATGTCGTGCATAAATTCTGCTAAAAAAGCCTCCAAAATGATGAATTGGTGGGTGGATAAAGGCCATAAAATTACTATTATGTTTTACTTATCCAACTATATCCTCTTTAGAAATATTTCTCCCTCATCCTTCATAAGAGGTTCCTCCACAAGATCATACCAATATGGAAGGTTCCCAGTTTCTTTATTGTAAATAGTGGGGTCGGTAGGTATTTCCTCTATCATATTATAAGACAACTGATCTAAGCATGTTTGTGATAATTATCTTTGAATTTTTTTGTCACCTAGTTCAGAAAAAATTCACTTGTCAACAGCGAGGCATCAGACATGACTATCCTCATTTTCCCAAGCACCTCATTAAAGGAGGTATTTTCAGCGTTGATTCGTTAATGGGGGGCCTTCTTTATTAAATTGATTTTATTTATGGAGTGGACCATCACATTGAATGTCGTCATGGGGAGGAATACCATCACATCTTGACATCTAACTACATGGAAAAATTCTATAACGTATACACTGGGGAGGACCTTTAGGGAATATGATAGTAAGGGGAGTACATTATTATTGTTTTATCTTCTAGAAATTATGAGGGTTACCATGGAGATCATTAGGAAATGGTATCTCATGATTGATTGTATTCTATACATTAAGTAAGACTTCATGGTGAGATGTTTAGGGAGGACCTATGGACTTGTTGAAAGAAAATTTTCAGGGAGGACTTTTTCAATTTCCTCTAATACCATCATAATTTGGTAATAGGTGATTAGAATATTGAGCACTCATATAAAAAAGTATAAGGGATTCAAGAAAAACACTATTTAGTTTAAAATATTCATGGACTAGAGCTTCATTTTCAAATCATATTTGGTGATATTTCTTTTTAGATTCTTTCCTACACATGATTGGGGCAGCCTGATGTGGGTGAAGTCTATCATATATGGGTTCCATTTTGAGTATCTCTTATGTTTCTGCTAGAATTTTATTACTAGTATCTATAATTTTAGTATGGATATGTGCCTACCCTGGAGTGGCCACTGAAGTACTCAAATATCCTTTAGTTTAAATGTGGATATAATCCCAATCTGGTTGTCCACTTATCATGGGATATTTTCCATGACCCTCCGGGATGGGAGTAGGAAGATGTACTCATAAGTGAATGACGTATCATGTTAATGGGTCACTTAAAATGTGGATGTGGGGTTGCATGTCTGACTCCTATTCACCGCTTAAGTGATCATATGTTCTAGAAAACTTATAAAATGTGGAAAGTAATATATGATTGTCCTTTCATCATTACAAGGGTTTAAGGGGTGTCTTCTTCAGTTGTAAAGGGAATCTATTCCCATTCTATTGTTGGATCAGGTTTCTATTCCTTATCTTGTCCTTTATTTATTACTAGGATAAACAAAAAATCATCAGGGGTGGGGGTAGATATATGGGTTTTCATCATGTTTGTAGTCGGGATCTATCAGTTGGTTTCTCTAGACATAGACTAACTGTGTCAATAGGTTTAGTGGATGTGGGTAGGTGTGTCTATGTCTACTCATGGTTTTCCATCATATTTGGTAGAAGAGATTCTCTTTGGAGAACAATGGTATGTTCATGTTCTTTTTTATTTGATCAAATACCCTAGTGGGTTGTCCTGAGTGCCTGGGCCTAAATGACCTGGGTTGGACTTAAAAAAGTGTCACCCTCATCATGTTGATGGTTAGAGGTTGTGTGATGTTGGCAGTCATGACTGTTATCCAGATTCCTTTGGCAGGACTATTGTGATTTCTTGATGAGGATTTTAGTCCCCACTTCATCTACCTCCCAATGATAAGGGAGTAACTTTTTACTGCATTCCAGGGATAAACTCCTAAATCAGTAATCAATGGAAACTAGTGTTTTCAACATCTAGTCCACCATCCATCACTAAGTGGGTGTTTGGTGGGGTTTTGTGAGCTATAGGTCTTCGTATGCATCCTCTAGGGTGGTTATAGTACTGTTGTTGTGGTAATCCTGAATGAGCATTTTTGGGACAAGGTTCTAAGTTAGTGAAAATTTCCTCTGATTTCATGATGATCATATTTGTACAACAACTAATGTGTAATTTTGGTCTGGTTTAAAGTAAACCATTGGATTGAAGTGATTTCTTCTCAAAAGTTTCTAAATACATATGAAAAACATAAAAAATAATACTCTACCAAAGTAGAATCTCAATAAATGAACACATATATAATAAATTATTGTGGATTCATGTTTAACTCTATTTAATTTTGTGTACAAAAGTGTCCTTACATGTGGGAAATAAAATCATCTTGGTTATGGATTCACATTGAGTTCACCATTTCTATTTCTGATGGATTTCATGACCACATTTTTTTAAGTTGGTGCAAACCTAATTTCCAAAGGTAGGTGGCCACATAGATTTTTTTATGAAATATTAGAAAGTGTGTTGGATGAAAGTATGGGAGTTTGAGATCATTACACCCTTTCTGGGGGAATTATTTCCTACTATAGGAATCTCTTATATATTGAAGAAATATTCATGAATACCTTATAAAATACCAAATATAAAATGAGTCTCCCTTGTATTAAAAATCAATTATTATCATGTATTGGATTAAAATTATCTGTTTGTATATGAGGTTCTCCGTCAATAGATTCATCTGTATGTATCCAAGTTTATCCATCGATGGTACCCTTTTTTGAATGGATTTTATATTCTTATATCATGTATTATCAAGAAGTAGGTTTTAATCCTGATAGTAGGGAACTATAGAATTTATCATCATCCCAGAAGATATGATTTGTTTTGATGTCAGGATGAGGCCCATGAGATGGGCTTACTCTATACCCTTGTGAAAGGAATCTAAACCCAAGTAGTTTGGTTCCACATAACATGGCACATATATCTTTTAATGTTATGTGAAGAGGACCAATTAGTGAAATTTAATGTCATGTACAAGGATATCTTGGTGAATGGTTCCTAGTCAATGTCTAGTGTGGGAATTACACTGAAGCATCCCAAGGGTCCTGGAAAGGATATATCTTACCACACTAGATGTGACCCTATTGGGAATATGGACTATAGAAAATTAGAGTGAGTTTGGGGTGCTGTGTTTGGACCTCAAGTATCCCTCCTACATATCCCATTTAGACAGAAATCAAATCCCATATAGTTCAAAAAGGTTGTGTCTTACACCTATGGAGGAGGCCCAATTGGTTTCTTTATCCGGAATATAGACCTTTTAAGTTTTTTCTCATAGGGAATATGGCCCTTTGAGAGGATGGTAATTTGTTTGGGTTTATACCAAATATGAGTCCCATTTGGAATGTGGTAGAATGATTGAAAACAGGAATATCCTCCCAAGTAAGGTATTTGATCCTGTGGATTTAGGGTCATCACTAACATCAAATCCCACATGATTCATTCTCAGTGAAAAAATATGAGGAATTGGAAGATCCAAAAAAACACAAAATCTCTTTCATATGCTTTTGGATGAGGTTGGGCCTATGTGTGAGATAAAGGGATTTATTTTTTCTCGTATCCTCTCTAGTTTTTCTATCCCCAATGTATGGAAGTAAGGAGGGGTATAACATCCTACAATAAAGACTACGGGCTTACTCTAGGTTGGATTCCCTACTCCTGATTCCATAAAAGATGATACAAGGATATGGAATTAGCCCTCGTTAAAGGGGATGGAAACTGGGTCCCCTCACTTTCTAAAATGGGGAGGTCCCTAGAACTATCTTCAAGTTTGGGATCATTTTTATCAAGGGTATACATAATTGTAAAAAACCAGAGGACTATAACTATTAGTAAAGATAATTGTTGGGAAACTTTTACTGATGTAATGCACAATTGAATGGAAGAAACACTGATGTGTCCTTTTACTTGATCATAAAATACTAGAGGCCTTAGTGGATGATATTTTTAACATGTTCATAGAGGTTCCAAAATGGGTCTTATTTATTTGCAAAGATATCTTAATGAAGATAATTTTTTATAGTTTTCAGAGGGTTGAGTTAAATCCAAAACTCTACCTAGAAGAAGGGTAGCGAACCTGAAAGACTCCACCTCATATATTGTTTTCTATATAGGATGGCAGTTTGAAAAGACTCCATCCATATATAGTTTATGGAATAGTATTTGGAACATTATTTTCTATTCATATGGTTGTCCATGAAGTGTTTTTAATGAAGATGGGTTCTTATGGGCTAGGACACCCCTTATGGTTGGTTGGGTGAGTTCCCTTTATAAATTTTTGATTAGTGTTATATAATTTCCAACTAAAATTTCCTGCTCAAACAGATTCTTTATATCCCTCATTAGTCCATGTGTGGGGTTTTTATTGGGGTATGTATATAACCATCTTTATGGGTTAACCAGAAGCAACAAAAAATTTCCACCCGTAAGGGATTTTAATTTTTAGGTGGCCTAAAGATGATGTCCCACCCTGAAAAAAAAATATTTGTATGGGACCAACAGGTGACACCTCACCTAAAAAAACAGTTTTCATGGGAAATAAAAGAGATCTTTTTCCTCAAAAACAATAAAAAACATTTATGGGGGTGTTAAAAGGGATGCCTTTCCCCATAAATGAAAATTCATTTCAGGGGTGCCAAAAGAGATGTCTTACCCTACGAATGAAAATTATTTTTCTGGGGCCATATACCGAGTGAAGAATCACATAGAAGGAGTGATATGTCAAAGATGATTTTTATTTGTGTCTATAGGTTATTTATACAATTTTAACTTCATAAAATGTATTTCTTGATTTATTTTATCCTTTAGAAATTCATAAAAATCATCAGACATTCCATGCGAACTTTTCTAGACCTAAAAAAATAGAACCTATTGAATAATAAATATATATTTATTATAAAAAATAAAAATATAATATATATATATATATATAACAATTTATTATTTACTTATAACCTTTTATCACATGTTTGGTAACAATTCGTTATTAAAATAACTGTTTCGGGTGATATCTACTTCATTTATTTATGTATATTTTGGTTCTGTAGATTTAGTCCTTGTATTTTAATTCTGGTCTCATAATATTCATAATATTAATGATGATATAAATATAATAAATATTAATTATATACAATTTTATAGTCATTGATAAAAATTAGATATAAAAAAATGAATTACACCATTTATAGAGATGGTAGGTTATACATACCCCTTAACGTTGTTTCAATTATTCTAAAGATGGATAAAAAGAAATGTAAATAATAAATATACCTTCAAAAATAATTATTATACCATATATATCACATATATTCATTAAATACATCCATATAACATCCAACTAAAATAAAAATGAAAAAAATAATGACGTCGCTTCATGGAGGTGGTAGTCCACACGTACTTGCAATCGACATTATCATTTTCCAATAGTTTGGAAGGTAAGAATATAGATATGATATTATAATTTAATAATTATAATTATTCTATAATGATCACATATAAACATTAAAACCATCATAATACCCCTCATAATACCCATCCATAAAAGATGGTGATGAGATGTCAATTGTATCGCTTCATGGAGATGGTGAGTTGTATATACACGAGAGAAATATTTTCACTTCCCATTTGATATAAATATGGTTAATAAACATGGTTTCATAATAATAATAACATTATATTATATTTTGGATACAAAGGATCTTATTTTATGAATTATATAATATATTTAAATGAGGTAAAATAATAATTAAAAACAAACTGATCGGTTAAGGGAATTACCTCTTCATCGAAATAAATCATTTAGATATTCTATAAAGGGATCTAGGTTTGGTCTTATGGGAATATCACCACCTATATAATGTGAATAATAAATTTTAGAAATAATTTTATTTATTTTATGGTCACTCTATAAGGATCAATGAGGTTTTAAAAAGAGAAAGGATGGGTTCTCTTTTATAATCGAGGGGAGGCGAACTCTTGGAATTTTTTAAGATATTTAATTAATATAAATTATTTTTTAATTAATAATAACAAAAAAAACTGATAATATTCAAATACGATATGATTATGAGTTTAAATCATCCCATGTAATAAAATTTTAACATGTTATGATCATTTTCACCCTTATCTTTTTGTTTTAACCCTTCATTAATCCATTTTAAAATTATGGTAATATTAAAGTTTTATATTATTTATGGGTTAATAAGGTCACTATAAAATTAAAAATGGATCATAAATAGACCATATATTAAGTTTAAAACCATATCACTTTCATTTTTTCAAATCTAATATTTTTATGAATTTTATATCATTTAATAAAATATAATCTATTAAAAAATATCATAAATTAAATTTTCTAGAAGTATTCATTTAATTTAATTTTATTCACATCTAGAAAAAGGGTGAATTTGAATATAACTTTTCCAAACCTCTCTATTATGTCTTATAGTTACTACAATTTTGTGTTAAACATTAACATATTCAAATTATATCAATTTTAATATTATTAAATCATTTATTTTAAATTATTTTAATTGAATAAATATTGTATTACTATTCCATGAGAATTTAAGATCATTAAAGAATTTATAAATATTCTAAATAAATTACTATCTAGAAGATAATTTATTAATCTCACAATATATTCTTATATTTCTTCATAACATGATTTTTTCCAAATGTGGACACATGATAGAAATTTAAAATTAAGAGATTTATATTTTGAAACATTCCTTGATTTAAATATTATATAGTTCATTTTCATGGGAATGTTTCCATTAAACAACTAACTTTTGAGAATAAGGTGAAAATGGTGTAATTCATTTCATATAATTGTAATTACGATGAAAAAAATATGGCCTTGTCACTTAGTTTTAAGCTAGAATAACTTGATTTATCCTTTACTAAGTTGAACAATGTTACCATGGTTTCTATTCATATAGATCAATAATTAAAGTTACCTATTTAAAAAATTTGAACGCACTGATTTGTAATAATGAATACATTTTAACAAATTCAATACCTATAATAGGAATTAATCAATTTTAAATTAAGTTTTCAAAATTTCACAAAAACCTCTATTTATAATAATACAATTTTCAAGAATAAAAGACGATTTATTATTATCCCATACCAAAAAATATATTATATAAATGAAAAAACATTTGATTGAGTATATAATTTAAAATTTTCATTAAAATAATTCATCAGTAGTGATAAATTTAGTTTTTAAGATAAAAACAAATTCTCCTGATAAGAATTATTTTTCAGGAAAATTCCATTTTACCTATAAAAATGGTTTCATACTAAATTAAAACATTCAACTGATTACAATAAACTTAAATTGATTCTTTAACATATAAGAAGACTAATTTTACTTTGAAATAATTTCAAAACAAAATGGAACTTTGTACATACCATTTTCAATTAAATCATTAGTTTCTCACTATCCACTAGAATATCAATCTTTTCAAAAAAATCAAAAAATCATCCTAATATAATTTTAATATTATTATTTAAAAAGAAATTTAATTTTATAAAAATTTTAAAATTTCTAGTAATTAATCATAATATTTTATCATAAAAACCAATAAAAACATTTTTTGAGTAAAATGTATTTTTGAAAAATAAAGGACTTTCCAAAAAAGTGAGTGGTTATTTACTAAAAAATTACCAATACATTTATATTTAGTATGAGATTTATATATATTTCAAAAATTAGTTAATACTATTCATATCTAATAATTTTAGGGCTAGGTTATAACTGTCGTAAATAATAATATTTTAATTGTATGTCACTCTTTATTTAAACAAGATGTCCTATAATGCAAGCTACAGAAAAAAAAATTATTATTTAAAGGTAAATATTTTCTAAAATATAATGGTTTCACATCCCCCCCCCCCCCCCCCCGTGATAAATTTCATCCTAAAAATTTTAAAATGTTCTTGATAATCATTGGTTTGATAAATGAAGTATCCTTTGTTGAAAACTCACATCATAAAAAAAATTAATAAAACTACCCCTTACAAAGTGGGAAAGGGAAGTACAATGGTCACCACAAAACTAGCTTTCCTAATTGGTGAAAATTATTGGAAAGTAAGAATGTGGACATTGAAAAGAAAACTAACACCCAAGGAATAATAGACACTGATAGATAATGTTTTCATGAATATTTTGACAACCACAAAACCATGAATCGGTGAGGGGTTAAAAGACCATCAATTCATTAGAAATAAAGGTTATAAGATTTTTTTTTCTCAAGATCCTTTTTCTAGATATCAATCATTCCTTTAATATCTAGACTAAGAAAATAAGAAAATATACTTACTTGAAAAGTATAACTTATTCTGTTAATCAATTAATTTCATAATCTAATCGGTTTCCCCAAACAAAGATTATTTGAAATGTTTTTTTCTGAAGTGCTAAAATGAACTTCCAATTGATCAAAAATGTATATCATTATATTCTTCCTATCATTATTCAGTAACCAAAAAAAACATTGTTAGAACAAGATAATTTTAGGAATGAATAAATAATCATATAAATAAATACAACATTAATCTATAAAACTGTAATTACCACAATAACCTAAATATAAAATAAGTTTTCAATCTTAAAGGTTATATTAGTCCCTTCATCTTACATTTTCAAAAAATAATTTATTTCTTCCCAAATATTCTTTCATGCTAAATAACTTGATAAAACTAAGGGTTCCATATACCTTAATCCAAATAAACATCTCCCAAATATTATTAATCTCGAGAATAAATTACTATATAATCTTGTAACATGGTACACTTCACCAAAATATCATGAAGCAAATTTAGATACTAACATGAAATTTAATCCTTAACTTAAACAAAAATATCTCTAAAAATATCACCCTTTTAAGGAATCACATTCCAAACAACAAGATTATCTATATCCCACTATCCAGTATTCCAGAATTAACTTATAATCAAATATTATATCAACCCCAATGGGTATTTTAACCTCAATATATTATCTAAATCCCATTATGTAAAACATTAAAAATTGGTTGTTTATTCTTTTGAACATCAGATTAATATTATACTTATAAACACATAATAGTATCTATAATATTTAAGATAACTTCTCATGAAAATATATATGCTTCAAAAATTATCAAAATACATATTGCTTAAATAATTTCAAAACTATTGAATGTTTTCTATAAATCCAAAAAAGAAATAAACTTAATCAAATATGAACTAAATCACTTGTTATCAAATTAAAATCCACTTTCAAGGTTACAAATGTAATCTATGTCAATCATGTATTTATAAAAACTATAAATTACTAAATCAACATTAGACACATATTAAGTTTTACCTTTTACCTTGATCATGTGTTCTCCAAAAATACCAAAATTCCACTAAATTAATTTTTATTCTTATTAGTACCATTAAAAATATTTTTTCAAATTCTTAAGGAAAAACTACTACAAAAAAAATCCTTATATGTTTTTGGATTTTTATAACTATAATATCATTAGTATAAAATTTATACAACATATTTCATGAATATAAATACATAAACACATTTATCATTCCAATTCCTTCAAAAACTATTAATTATGATTCATAATATTATTCCACAATACTTCTTTAATATAATATTAAATTTGAATCATGTATTAATATTCATCAACCTTAATTAAATTATTCTTGATTTAACCTTATAAATATTGTTAAAAAATCCCATAACTTTCATAGTTATTTCATAGTCTCATCATCATCATTGGTAAAACCATTAATCTTATAAACATGTTGATTTTATCCTCAAGATTTCTCTCTATGATATCTATTTTCATAATTTTCATACTTTCTACATTTAAACCATTCAACTGTTGATGATACCTTAAGGAGGCTATTATTTTCATCCATTTAGTTTATTCGTCTTTTCATTTTCCTTAGAAACTATTTTACTTGTGTTCTTATTTTATATACTCAAAAAAATGTCTTATTTCTCTAGAAATTCATTTTATTTCTTATTCTAACATCCTATACATGTTGGAAGCTAAATCTTCTTTCCTTCATAGTCTTTATGAAAATCCATATTTCTCTTATAAGGTGTGTTTGGAAAATTAGAAATAAATTATTTTATTAATAATATTATGAGATATCTAGTTCAGAATAATCATAAGATTTTAAGTTCCACCTATTATTTCAATTGGTTACTCAGGAGCACAGTCATTCAATTAATTGTTAAATTCAACATTAACATGATTCCTTTATGTTCCACCCATTCACTAAAACCAAAAATCACAGTGTGAGAAACAATAATCATAGTGGAAGACCAAGAAATCTTGAAAAAAATGTTAATGTTTATCTAAAACACGAATCCTTCTTTTATGACACCTTAGGATGAACCTAGGCCATTCATGATCATTACGAAAACATTATAATTCTACACTATACATATACTTATCCCAAGGTTTCTCAGTAATGTTTTCTTATCCTTGATTCAAAAGGATAACTAAAACATTCCTTCATATCAAAAATATAAACCTATACATTTCATATATATATATATATCACATATTAATAAATGAATATTCATTCCATATCATAAAAATCCATTCCATATTCATATAGGTCAAGTGCTTTTGGAATGATGAAAAAATAAATAATTGATTCATAAAATATCTAAATAATCTCCCACTAAGTTACATATAACTGTAATCCTTCTAATACATATCATACATAGTGTCATTAATCATATACTATAGAAAGAAAACATATGAAAGGGTGAAATAATATTTTTAGTAAGGTTAAATAAGGGAGATATCAATGATCAATTGTGGATAACATGAACATAAGGGTATTATAAAATCTTAGTGAAATCTGAAAACCATAACCTATATATCATAAATCATAATCATGGTTTATAGAATATATTTTGGTAGTTCAAAATACATGAATCATAAAGAAAAACATCTAAATAATACATGGAAATATGGCATGCAAATAAGTATAGAAAATAATTTTCTTACTAGTCAAGACTCATTTAAAAGACTATCAGTTGATTGGGTTCACTCCCCAAACATCATAATATTTGTTTTACTACCAATACTATCATAGTGGATTGGGTTTAGTCCTAAAACCATCGTAGTAGTCAGGGTTCACTCCCATAACTATCGTAATGGACAAAGTCCCTTACTGAATGAGGTTCACTCTCAATTCAAGTTATATTTATGTTCGGAGATATCAATCTTCTCCTAATTAATTTGAGGGAGATGTAGGTCCCTGGAATACTTGGTTATAACTTGACCATCATCCTTGGTTATAACATGACCACAATCTTTGGTTATAACTTAACTACCATCCTTGGTTATAGCATAACCAATATCCTTGGTTATAACATAAACACTATCACGTAATCAAAAACTATACATATGTGTTCCACAAGATCATAAAACATTCATAATATCATCAAATCATAACTCATGAAAATAAAATGGGTTTTATAAACATTTCACCAATTAACTATAGCATAACCAATGAAAAATAAGTGGGTTTAATAAAAATTTCATCAAAATAAAAAATAAAAATCAGGAGAAATAATAAGAATGTTATAAATGGATCATATCCATATTAAATAATAATTACTCTGAATTTATGTTATAATATATGAAAAATCCTTTAAAACATCCGTGAAATATTTTTGAGGAAAATAACCTTTATATTTAGAAAATGAATTTTATAAAAATATTATTTCCAAAATATAATAGACAAATTTTTCTTTTAAAATAAATATGGAAAATTCTAAATTATTACTCATAACATATACTGGTCATGAAGTTTGAAAATTCCATTCTTGTCGTACAAGTTCAAAGAAAACATTCTTTTCACATTTTTTGTAAGAATTCCAAATGTTCCTTGTTTAGAAAATGACAGGAATATTCCTTTCAAACCTTTTATTAAAATTAAAACATTGTTAAAAATGAATCTAAAAAATCATATTAAATTATTTAAAAACATCTTTGAAACATTTTTTTAAAACATGGATATTGAAGAAAACAAAATTTGATATAAGATAGAAATAAAGTAGTTTTTTATTTAATATATATTTTCAGAATATTGAGTACTTAAGATACAAAAAATTAAAGTAAAACATTTCTTCTAAAAAATAAAAAAAATATAATATAATTCATGAGATATTTTAGAGTTATATCATTATATATCATTATCCGAAACATAATCATAAAAAATCATAATAAACAATGAAAATATAATATAAAACCCTTATAACTTTGGTAACTTTTAAATCATAATCCGTATTAAAGAGATAACCTCATATATAAATTGAAATCCCCATAAAATCTATATGAATAGTTATAAAATAAATCAATTGGAAGTATATACAACATATAAAATAATAAGTTGTCTATAAGTCTTGTGTCCCCCAAAAATAAAAGTGAGATGATAATCCCTTTTCTTAGGGGAAGCTACCTTTATACGGGTTGAAACCTTCTATATAATAAATATATATTTATTATAAATATATTCCATAAAAATAATCATATATATAATACCATATATTATTTACTTATAACCTTTTATAACACATTTTTTACACTTATTTATTAAAATCATTGTTCCAGGGTATACCTACTTCATTTTTTATGTATGTTCTGGTTCGGTAGTTTTTGTCCTTATATTTTGATCATGGTTACATTATCTCAAGAATGTTAATTATTACATAAATATAATATATATTCATTATATATATGATTATATTCATTCATAAAATATATATATATATATATATAAATTAATTGCACTATTCATATAGATGGTGGGACATACATACACATGAACGTTATTTCTATTTTTCAACGAATGGAAAAAATGGTAAATAATGAATCACCATTAAAAAGTAATTATTATATAATATAGATAATATATATTCATTAAATTCATCCTTATTACCTTCCATGTAAAATATAAAATAAAAACAAAACACATCGCTTCATAGAGGTGGTAGTACACAAATATGCATGATCGACGTTATTGTTTTCCAACTGTTACAAATATAAGAAGGTGTATATGATATTATAATTAAATAAGTATAATTATTTCATAATTATCATATAAAAACATTAAAACCATCATAATACCAAATCATAAAATATTTTGTTGAGAAATAAATTGTATCACATCGTGGATAAAGTCAGATGTACACAACAGTGACATTTGCACATCCCATTTGATGGAAATAGGGTGAATAAAGGTGTTTTCATAATCATAATCACATTTATTTATATTTATGGTAATAAATTTATTATTTTATGAAGAATATATCATATTTATAGGAGGTAAAACAATAATTAAAAATAATGTGACCAATTAAAACAATTTCGTCTTCTTTGAAATAACTCCATTAAATCTCTTTTTAAGGGCTCTAGAGTCGGTCTTTTGGAAAGACCATCAAATCTATAATGCTATTAAGTAAGTTTATAATTTATTTTTTCAAGTTATGTTTTAGATATAAATCTAAAGGTGTTGTGAAGAAGAGAATTTATATGCTACATTTTATAATTGAGGGGAGGTGCAATCTAAGAATTTCTTAAAAGATTAAATTAATATAAATTAATTTTGAAGTAAAAATGGATAAATATTAATAAGAATAAAATATAATATTATTATGAGTTAAAATAATATCATACAATAAATGTTGGATGAGTTTGGATCATGTTTTAACCATCTTATTTTTTAACCCTTCATTAACCCTTTTGACAATTACTATAATATTTTTATACACTTTAAGTGTTAATAATGTTGCTATAAAATGAAAAAATACCCAAAAATAGAAAATTTACTCTTTTTAAAACCATATCACATTAATATTTACCAATATAATATATTTTATTAATTTTATATCATTTTATAATATATTATTTATTATAAAATATCTTTAATTTCATTTTTAACAGTATTCATTTAATTTAAATTTTAATTCATCAAGAAAAAGGGTGAATCTGAATATAATTATTTCAACCCTCCCTTTTATATCATATAGATCTTAAAAATTAGTGGGCCCATTAACGCACTCAAATTATATCACTTTTAATATTATTTATATCATTTAAATCAATTTCATGTTAATTTAATAAATATTGTATTAGAATTGTACAAGAAGTTAATGTCATTATATGGTTTTTAAAAATTAAAAATAGATTTATATCATGAAAATAATTTTAATACTATAAAAATATATACTTATATCCATTAATTACGTGGTTTTTTCCCTATTTGGACATATATTAGATTTTTAAAACTATGGGATTGACATTTGGTAAATTTCTTTTATTTAAATATTATACATGTCATTTTCATGGAAAGTTTTCGTTAAACAATTCAATTTGAGCCTAAGGTGATAATGTTAAAAAAAATTCATATAATATGAATTATAATGAAACAATATGTCCTTATCACTTATTTTTAAGTGAGACTAACCAGATTTAGCCTTTATCGTGATGATAAATTTTACCATAGTTACTATTCATATTGGAAAAAAATAAAAGTTTCCTATTTAAAAAATTTGAAACTTATGATTCCAAATATGGAAAATATTTTATTAAATTTTATTTCTATAAATAGAAGGAATTAATTTTTAAATAAGTTTGCAAAATTCATTGAAAACTAGTTTTATTATAATACAGTTTTTAAGCATAAAACCATATTTCTTCTGATCACATGACTATAAAAATATTATATAAATTTCAAAAAACATTATTGAGTAAATAAAATATAAATATCAATAAAATAATTCAATAATAGTTATAAATTTAATTTATAATTATAAAAATACCACATGCGAATAATAGTAATTTTTAATGAAGCTTTGTCTATACAGTTTTCAATACAATCAACATTATTTTACTATTCACTGGAAAATCAGTCTTTTCAGAAAATTCTCAAAAATCCATCCTAAGATAATTTTAATATACTAATTTAAAAAATTATTTTAAGAATATAAATTTTATAAAAGTTATTGAAATCAATCATAGTATTTCCTCACAAAAATAAATAAAAATATTCTTTGTGGAAAATTTGTTTTTGAAGAATAAAATGACTAATAAAATTGTAGTGATTATTTTTGAAGAATTTATCAATACATTTATATGGAGTGGTAAATTTATATATATATATATATATATATTTATCATAAATTAGTTAATTCAATTCATAGCATCTAATTTAATGGCTCAGTTATAACTGTCACCAATAATAATATTTTAATAGTATATCATTGTTTTTTTAAACATCGTGTTACATGTATTGTAAGTTATAAAAAAATATTTAAAGAGTAATATTTTATAAAATATCATGGTGTTACATACCATTATTAAGTTATATTAAACATTAATACTATTACATAGCATGGGGTACATGATATTTCATATCATAGAAGTGTAAATAATTTTATTCATTCAATGTCTTCTCTTATATCTTAAGAAGAATTTTCTTAGAGAGATGTATACCACGTGATCCTAGAAAAAAATAATATATTGGAATATTAATTATTGAATATATTCAATAATTTTTCAATCTATATACCTTGACTTGGTCTAAAAATCCTCTTAGATATATCTAAATTGATCTTAATAACTAAAATATAAGGAGCTTAACAGGATTCTTTAATAGAGAAGCATTTGTTTAACCTTGTCTACACTTACTATAATATTGGAAACTCATTTCCCATAAATAATATATCATCAACATATACTATTATAAACATCCACTCCACTCTCATAAAACCACATATAAACATAGGAATAATATTCATTCTTTATGAAACCAAATTCTCTTATGGATTCATCAAAAGGAATGTTCCATGATATTGATAATTTATTCAAACCAAAAAATGTATCCTGGTAACTCTCACGCCATATTTAAATCCATTAGTTTTAGTAACCATTCTTGATATGTCATATAGATATATTCTACAAATATTCCATTAAGAAAATTAGTTTGGTAAGACTTTTTCTAAATCTCATAATCAAAGTATGTTTTTTTGATAAGTACAATTCTAATATATTTTTACATAATGAATTTTGAAAAGGTTTTTCATAGAATATACTTTGATGTTTCTTAAAACCTTTAGATACTATTAACAACTTATAGGTACATACTTTACCATCTATTCCCATTTTCTTCTTGATTACCCATTTTTATGCAATAAGATTTATATCAACTTGAGGATATACCTAAAAAACACTTTGTTTTTGTATATAGAATTTATTTTAAAATTCATGGATTCTTTCCACCTTGTAAGTTATGTGTTATTTATTTATTCCTTATAAGTTAGTGGTTTAATATTTTCAATAAATAATGTTTCACCATCCTTAGTGACTAAAAACCCATATCTCTCTAGTTCTCTAAGATCATCGGTGCTCTTAGGTGGTTATTGTTTCTATATAAAAACTTCATCCATTATGTATTGGGGAGTTGTTTTATGTTCCATCTCTTATATATCATGAGCCTTGACTTCATTGAAGTCTATCTTTCTCCTTATATTTTATTTAGAGATAATATTCCATTCTAGGAACATGGTATTCCTTTAACTTATTAACTTTTTATTTTAGGTATCATATAAATAATATCACCTTATTTCCTTGGGATTTTATATAAAGATATACTTAGATACTCAAAATGAATTTTTATTAGTGGAAGTATCCTTAATAAATTATTTTCATCCCAACACACATAAATGTGATAAAACATATTTCTTCCCATATCATAACTCATATGGTATTCTATTTTCCACTTTAGTTGGAACTCAATTTAGAGTGTGTGTGTGTGTGTGTGTGTGTGTTCATGCTACACTCTAATTTATATCGTTAAAAGGATAATGGATGAATTTTATGACTCAAAATCGATCTCACTTTGTACAACAAGGTGTGATTCATCTATTCACTAACACTATTTCATTCTGGTGTATAAGGAGAACTAATTTTAGGTATTATCCCAAACTCTATAAGATAGTCAGTGAATTCTTGGTTTAAATATTCCCTACCCCAGTCTGAGTTGAGTTTTTTTATCTTCTCACCAATCTGATTCTATACATCCTTCTACTATTCTTTAAATATCTCAAAGAAACCAAATTTATACCTTATTTTTAGATATATCCATATCAATTATAATTATCAATAAATTTTATGAAGTAATAGTATATACCTCTATCTTATACTAGAAAAGGTCCACACAAATTTCTGAAAATTAATTATAGAATTAATATAGCTCTTTCACCTTTTACACTAAATATACGTTTGGTTATTTTTCCTTGAAAACAAGAATGACATATATCCGTGGATTTCGGTTTAAAAGAATCTAAATATCATTCTTGACATAATTTTTTCAAATGATTCTCATTTACATAACCAAAATGGTGATACCACAACTGGGTGTGATGTGAGTCTTGTGAACTTGATTTATAACCTAACAAAAAACATTATTTTCATATAATTATTTACAAATATCATTATTTAAATGTTTCATCCCATAACATATTCTATCATTATAAAAATATAGTTATTTATTTCCCAAGTTGAAAAAAATTTCAACCATCTCTAAAATGGACAAAAAAATTATGTTCTTAATTACACATGGTACATAATAACTATTCTTTAAATCAACAACCAATCCATTTGGAAATGCGAGATGGTAATCTCCTAGATCCAGTAAAATTATTCTCTCTCCATTAATCACTTGAAGTTCCACCTCATCTTTATTAATTTTCCATAATATTCTAGGATCCTATATTTGGATACAAATGTGAGAACCAAAATCTGTATATAATACCCAATTTTGATAAATGGAAATATTTCACTCAATAATTAGAATACTTAATATTTTCCCTTACTTATTTATTAAAAAAAATTCATCTTATAGTATCCTTTTTTACCACAAAAAAAACACATTTCTTCCTTCTCCTTATCCTCCCTCTGGATATTTCCCTTTTTGGAAGGTCAATAAAAAGGTTTCTTAGACTTGAAATTTATCTTAGACCATTTTAACATTATATTCTCTTATTCACTCTAAGGATAAAAAATTTCATGATTCTTGTGTTTATCTATTTAGATAATTAGATTCAATAGATGAATGGGTTACATATTTATAATCATCAAATTAAAATTCATAATAAAACTTTAAAATCTTACAAAAAGTTATGTGAGTATTAGTTTGGGAAGAAATCTTTAGTAATCTTGAAATCTAGAATTTTTAAACATTCAATTTCTCAAATCAACTTAACAAAATAAGTTATGGTTGGGAATCATTGTCCAAGATTTAATATAAATAATTACTTATATATTTCACAAATATATTTTTTTTCTTTCTCCACATAGAGGTTATAGGGATGATATAGCTTTGTGTATGAATCTTTGTCTTTGTTAATATTTTTGGAGTTCACTAGTCATGGATGATAACATTAGTCATTATACATCCAATGAAATATCTATGTATTTCCAATAGTTGTTTTGTACCTCCTTTATTTCCTCTTTAAATTGATTAATAGGAACTTGGACTTTTGTATATAAAACATCTACAATTAGTGTTGTACAATGCACAAGAACCTACACCACTTCTGAAAGTTTTAACTGATCTTGAAATTATATTTTTCCGAAATGGATCTTAGGGATGGTTTCATTAACGATTGGATTTTAATAATTTACAATAAATGGAAGAAAATTTTTAACACTTTATCTGGAATACCATTTGTGACAAACTAAATTCAATATATTAGCCTTACCTTATTTTATCATATCCCAAATAATGTCCCCATTAGATTTATAATATCCTACGAGTTAGATATTCTTAAGGAAAGGATTCATATTAACTTTATCATAACACAAATTATGGCCTTGAAAATTACCCAAAGGTATTTATATAGTCTTTATATACCAAATAATTTAACTCAAAACTCATTAATATATTGAGTGGGCTCCCCAATATGGGAAACCTAAAAATTGATTTCTTCAACACACGCATCAAATGTACACCAAGTCTTCTCAAGAAACCACCCATCAGGTTAACATGGTTAATTCAACCCAAAACATTAATTATAACAACATAATAAACTAATGCATATCAATAAGGTCTCAACTAATACTTTTTTATATGGTCTCATTCTAACTCAAGTGATATAAGGTGTTTAATGAATTATTATTTTATATGGGAGATTTTTTATCTTAAACAAATATATTATTTATTTTTTCATTACAATCTTATTAATGTTATATGAATTTTTTATAATTAATTAACCATGTTCGATAAAATAACTTAGTCATAATAATTTTATTTTTTCATCTTAGAATGCTTTTTAATTTACTTAATTTATGTGATCATGTTTAGTCATCCCAATAAATCATGCATCATATAAATATAATAATAACCAAGAATGAAAAAATATAATAATTAAGTGATATGGATATTCAATTTTAACTAATTTTTCATTTGTCAAGAACATATATTCCATACTTGACCTTAGGGGAAATTACTCCTTGATCCCATTCTTGTCTTGAGTTGTAGGATTAATCCATCAACCTATGTCGTTGTGTGGTTGGTTTTACCTCTACCGTGGTTCATAATTGTCTCCTCTCACTTGAATATCTATCGCTTAAAAATATTACTCACACAAAGGTGAAGGGTTCCTGGGGTTTAGGGTTACATTAAATAAACCTTAGTCATATAGGCCTATATATAACAAAGGAGGAAGTGATGATTCATATATCATAATTTTAAATATAATAATAAATTAATCACATAAAATAAATACAATAAACAATTAAATTATATAAATCCAACCACTACTAGAGATTGAGGTTTTCCCAATTGTTTTATACCAATGGTATAAAGAAACCATTGGTATACTGTAAAAACAGCAACATTTCCCAACAGTTTATTCAAACCATTGGCATTGTATTTTTATGATCATGATTTCCCAATGGTTTGATTAAGCCGTTGGGAAATCATTATTAATACCAATGGTTTTTTAAAATAGTTGGTAAAGCGTAGATTTCCCAATGGTTTCTAGAAACCATTAGGAAAGAATTCCCCCAAATACATAGTATCCCAACTCCCAGTCTGCCCGATTGCAGGCACCCAAATCCGAATCTCCTGAAGGTATCTCTTTAACCTAGGCTGGGAAACTCCTTCCACCTGATAGATAAATCTTTAATCAATCATTATTTTTATTTCTTAACTTCAAATTAGTAATTTTTTACTTATTTTTAATGATATGCATCTACTTTTATCTGGTTTCTGTTTCTATTTGTCCAAAATGAGAGTTCGGTGTGGTTTATGGCATGGTATACCAAACACATTGATTTGTTTTCTATTTTTTGTTCTACACTTCAATGATGTTAAAGGGTTTTTTTAGTCATATGGTCTTGAGGGGGATAATGGATATAAGTATGGTCCATTTTAAGGGATTGGGGATGGTTAAGGTAGTGGTGTAGGTGGTTTTCCATTTTTTTGTGGGGTGATGTGGTAGTTTCTATGGACTATAGTTTAGTTGAAAATTGGATTGGGATTTTGTATATATTGTTTTTTTTCAATGAATAATGGTAAGTTTAGTGATATTGAGGATGAATTGGGTGTTGTTTGGGTGATGGATTAGAATTGTGATTTTTGTTAGATTGGGTATAAGTAACTTTTAAGGTATTAAATGGGTATTTCCACCCCTAAAACCCCCACCCCTGCCCCTTTGGACATCCCCACCCCCTAGACAGCCCCCTCCCCCACCATAAACACCCCCTCATCCATCCACACCCTAACCCCCCCCCCCCCACCCCCACCACCTGGACACTCCTCCCCACCCCCTAGACACCCCCACACCCTTAGACACCCCCCCTGGACACCACCGCACCTCATGGAAAGCAACCCACCTTCTAAGTGCTTGGACTAGTTTTTAAATTGAAATTAACCATGTTGGTGATTTCCCATTTCCCCAATAACATTTCCTAAGTGACCCATAGAGCCTTATAAATTGAATTTTCCATGTTTTGATAAATTTAATGGGTTTTGTTGAATGAAATGGATAATTCATGATGGTTTTCCTTTCTTAATTAATAAAATGGTTTAAAATAAAATCACCATAAGTGGGGTTTTAGGGGGGTGTACAGGAGGGGGGATGTCCATATGGGGTGTGGGTTGGCCAGGGGGTAAGGGGATATAGGGGGGGTAGGGGCTAGAGGGGTGTGGGGGAGGGTGGTGTGGGCTGTCCAAGAAGGGGTGTCCACTATCAAGGGGGTCAGGGTGGGTTGTCCAGGTGGGGGAGGGGGTGTGGGATGTCTGAGGGGTAGGGGTGGGCTATCCAGGTGGGGGAGGTGGTGTGTGGGATGTCCAGGGGTGGGGTGGGTTGTCCATGTGGGGGAGAGGTGTGGGATATCCAAGGAGGGGGTGGGAAGTCCATGTGGGGGTGGTTGTGGGAGTGGGGTGTGGTTGGGTTGTCCAGGTGGGGGTGGTGGTCTAGCCAGGTTGGGGTGTGGGGGGCTGTCCAGGTGGGGTGGGGGGCTATTTGGGGGGCTGTGATGGGGTGTTCTATGGGTTAGGGGGTTGCAGGGGTGTTGGGGAGTGGGTGTGGGCTGTTTAAGGAGGGGGTGGGCTGTCGGGGGGTGGGGTGGGTTGTTCAGGTGGGGGAGGGGGTGTGGGAGTTCTAGGTAAGAGGGCTTTGTCTAGGTGGAGGGGGGCTATCCAAGTGGGGTGGGGGCTACAGGGGGGTAGGGGGTTATAGGGGTGTGGGGGTGGGGGTTGTCTGAGGGGGGATCTATCCACTTCGATACTCTAAAAAAAATAGGAATCACATATAACCAATGTATAGTTGATTTCACACATTTACACTTTTCACGAGGTTCCATACCAACACTCACTCTTACCCTTTAAATAAAAAGTGATATCTATAAATAAATCTCACTCAGGTTCTTATCCACAATCCATATTGATCTCATACAAATTTTACATTCGTACAACTCCATATCACCTAATGATATAACAAGGCTCATACTCCCATGATTTGTGTCCAATCGAATCATGGCTCATATGCCTAAACAACGTACATAGGATCATATTTGACACACAAATAGAATTTTGTAAACATAAAAAAGACTATATTTACACCTTGTATTGCAACATGGAATTAGCTCCTAGCTAGCCTCTCAAGGAATCAATAAGCCACATACCTAGCTCAAAATTTGGAGGTGTGTTTACAATTAGGAGTGTTTTTTTAGAATTCATTATGATATTTATAGTGGAAGATAAAATTTGATCCACGTATGATATTTGGAGGTGTGTTTACAATTAGGTGTGTTGTGATTTATAAGTATAAAATTCATGGTTTACACCAACAGTCTTCTAGGTCATCTATAATAGGCTTGAAGTCATGATATAATTAATATGACTCACACTCTTGCTATCAATGAACCATTTGTATTGTAATCAACGGTGAAATAAGTTTTTTATGTTAAAGACCATCTTCAACTGAAATTTTGTGTCATTATTGAAGTAATTCAAAGACATATTTTTTATTATGGTGATGATGAAATTGACACCATCCCTACTACCATTGGAAACGATCCATTTATTACTTTTGATGACTCCAATATCTCAATTTTCAATTTTGACTGTGAACTTGAAGTTATGGTGGGAAATATATAAAATCATACATCCATGTTATCAATTCATTTCATTTAGCTCAACTTGGGTTGTTAAGGTTCATAATATTCAAATTGATTTAACATTGATAAAAAATATGTTGTATCCAACATGACCATTATATAAATTTTCATTGTTTATTGGTTGCAATTCTATTTGAATTGCATTTTCTAATTTGGTATTTAACTGTATTCAAACCTTTGAAACCAACATTTCTAACCTGGTGAACATTTTAATGCTTTATTAACCATGTATAAAATTTGTATAACTCTAATACCTCCCTTTAAAATTTCCCCACATAATGAACATGATGGTTTGTCTTATTCAAAAAAACATGTATAGAAACCTACATCATCCACCTGGGCTGAAGAAATTAAATTTTTCATTATTGTTGACCAGTGCTTTACCCCTTATGAACATGATGGTTTATCTTCTTAGTAAATAACCATCATACTAAAAATTAAATTTCTTTATTAAATCTTTTATGATTTGTTGAATTCATTATATATCTATTCAAGATGACCTAAAATAATGGATAGTTAAATTATCAATGAATCCCCCTATTCCCTATAAATTATTTTGTTTTTGGGTTACACATTAGTTATCATTTTCTAATTACTTAAATATTTGTTTTTAAATGTATGAAATTAATCCAATTGAATAGAAGAGAAGGAAAAAGATGTTGTAAAATGATCATCACAAGGCTGACATGGGCATTCCACCACTAGTGCCTGTAGTCAGTATTTTATTTCAAATATATATATTTAAATAATATATAATGTCATGCGATTAATTTTTTTAAAATTTTTTTTCAGAATCCACCTATTAGGATACAATTATTTGATGAGCATCCGAGTAGTGGTCCCAGTACTCGGGGTGTTTGTACGAGGGGGTGGTATGGGAGCTAGCTGATCTGGTCAGCATACCTGATTAGACCATGCCCCTCCCACTGGCATACCATCTATCCCACATTCTGATCCCGGTGTGTCATTCGGGACACACGGGATATTTAGGCCTCCCATGTTTTCACCACCCTTTACATATATGTCTCCTCACTCGTCCTTAGCATATCCGATGATGATTCCCACTCCCCATCCAGCATTTGTCCAGTCATCTATGCCATCTTCTTTTACTTCTAGTTCCATCTCTCTGAGCTTCTATATTCCATCTTCATCAACTCCTACTCTTCCAGAGTTTGTCCCTATGGAGCATACATTGGGACCCACTTGACCTGCATAGGGTGTTCCTTCTATTTTTGCAAATCTAGTGGCTCCCATTGATTAGACTAGTGTTGGTATATTTATAGAACCCTAACAAATTTTTATACCATTATTTGTTTTCATTATAAAATGTATTGATAAAATATTAGTTTTTATTTCATAATAGATACATCTACTAATAGGAGGCGGGGTAAGGGGCCTACATGACTGCATGCGGTGTGGAACAGACACACACAGTTGATGGTGGACTACAATGAAGATAGTAAAATGATTAAGAAAATAGGGCAGCAATGTCGATGTTTTTTGGCAACGCTTTCCAAATACTCTGACATTATTCCTATTAGCCCGTTCTCATGGAGATAGTTTCCAAATGAAGTTAAGGATAATTCATGGGTAAATATATGGGTAAAAATATCTATTGTATTTAATACGATGTATTATATTTTTTATTTATGTGAATTAATATTTTGGTTTATGCTTCAGTTTAATTTCCCCGATGGTGAGGGCGCACGGCCAACACGTCTAAAGTATTTAGGTGAGCTTTGGAGATACTACAAGCATGAATTATATATTGGATGGCATGATAGATTTGGAACAGAGTTAGAGGCGGCCCTGCTATTGATGACTATATGATATAATAGTATCAGTAGATGACTACTCATTGGATGACTACCCAGTTTAAGGTATTAATCACATTTGAGGTTTTTAAATGAAAAATTGAATGTTTTATGTTAATAATATATTTTGTATTATGGAATTTTATTTAGGAACCATTAGGAATAAATAAAAAATTCATTGATTATAAAAATAACCCCACACACTTGGATGTACTATGATGCCAGATTATGAGAGGAAGCAGGTATGACAGTTGTTTATATTTTTTCTTTACAACTTTCACTTTCTATTATTTCCTCCATAATTCATTTGATTTCTAAAGTTGTTATATAATTTTTTTTTGAAATTAATTGTTGGTATCCTATTTTTAATTATGGTTTTATACATTCAATGACATTGTATAGGGAAAAATTGAATACTGAAGGACGGGTGCCTCGAGAAAAACTGTTTTGCTCGAGTCGAAGGAAGAAAGATGGAAGTGCAGTTAATGAACGGACTCAACAGCAGATGGTAAGATTTACATTGTTGATTTAAAATTTTAATATCTATTTTTTAACTTGATAATCTATTTATATTTGTAACATTCTACTTTAGAGGCCCTTGATGCCCCGGAACAAGACAATTTTGGGCCCAACGATCACTTACATCAGGTGTTGGGAGATGAGCATCCTGGCAGAGTATGCTGCCGACCTGGGAAGAGTATAGTCCTGAAGAGGTATTGGCCCTACTCAGGTACAAGTTGTAGTGCCACCGAGTTCCATCAAGTTAAGGCATAGGTATAATATGATCAAATAAGGTCCATAGAGATGGCAGAATAGTCTTCTAGGGAAAACACTGCACTTATCAAACTAATGGAAGTTTTACGTCTAACACTTCCACCAGAGACTAGCACAGATTGTGATAAGTATATTTCATCGATGCGTTCTATATATGGTGAAATAGGTGGTAGTTATAGTGCTGATTGAGATGATGGAGAGGAGGAGGCCAAGGTGGAGGAGTAAGAAGCTGAGGTAGAGGAGGAGGGTGAGGAGGAGGGCATTGAGGAGGTAGGCGATGGTGATGGGGATGAAGATGAGGATGGGGGTGAGACTGATGATGACAGTGATGATAGTGATTGTGATGAGGGACAAGCTGTTCTGTTACTTTTTTTTACTGATATTACTGACATATTATGTTAGGTGATTTTTTGTGCTAGAATATATGTGTGATTAAGTAGGTCACGTTATCTTTATTTATTTATATATAAATAATAAAACATGAGTTGATGATTTGTTGTGACTGATTCACCCCTCCTTTGGACACCCCCAAACTCCCCTGAACCCCCACCCCCTAGACACCCCCACCCCCTAGACACCCCTAACCCCCTAGACACCCCCTACCCCCTGGAAACTACCCCACCACCTGGACACCCCCACCCCGTAGACAATCCCACCCCCATGGACACCCCCCCCCCACCCGGACACCCCACCCTCACGGACTTCCCCCAACCAAATAGACACCCCCC
>CAUJRU010002661.1:0-69145 GCA_963277665.1 Viscum album
GGATGAGGATCCAAATAGAAGGATCATAAATCCTGGACATGGAACGAGGGGAATGTCCCCATGAAAATTACACACTTCGGTCTCTTTGTCAAAACGCATCTAAATATGACAACGAGATATATTAGATAGAGAGATTCGAGACCCTCTCCATAGGGAGATATTAGTTTAGGGTCATAGAACATGGACCATGGATGGTAGGAAACACGGTAGACACATGGTGGGGTAATTAAAAAAACCTGACGTGAATGAGAACCGGGGGTTCCGACCACCATGTGTTCCTTGAGGAGGTTTTAGGTTGAGGGACTGAAAATGAGAGTTAAATTGGGCCCGAGGTAATGTGAACAGGTGTTCCTATGTACCCCCTGAGGATGGGGATCAAGCTACATGTATTTCTTGAGGTGGCATGGTAAGGTACCAGTTCCAGGGATAAAAGGGGCGTGCGGGCGTGGCCCTCGCACCAAAAGAAGCGGTATTTGATAAATCTTGTTTGTCCTTTAAGGAGAGTGTTTTTTTTTGTGAAGTGACTGGCCTAGGGTATTAGTCCCTGGCATCGCCACAATAATAAATCCATATAAGGCGTGGAAAAATGTTATAGTGTGTGCCCAATACCAAACATGGTGTCCCCTTGAGTGAGGATATCATGATGCAGTTCCATTTTTCGTTGTGCGGCCAGGACAATAATGTCACAGTTTAGGGTCATGTGATAGGACGAGGCGACATAGTTTAAATTTGTATGGCTTGGACATAAAGGAATGTGCACGACGTGATACATCATACTCGACGTGAATGAGTAAAATATCCTACACCACACCGTACATAATTTTGAGAAAGGAGCCTCAGGCCAAGGGGCCTACATAGAGGTAAGAGGGTAAGGGGTAGGTGAAACTAGCTCCCAACTGAGATGGACCCGAAAACGAGACATCTTGGTGGTCCTATATATCCCATATGGATGGGAATCAAGCCACACATAGTTCTAGATGAGATCCTAGTTTATGGTCTTAGAGCTCAGACCGTAGAGGATCAAAAACCCTCCAACTAAGTGCATACCTCAACCCAATCCCTATACCCATGTGAGTCAAACTCGGTGTGGGAAACAATGTAGGAAGATGTTTATTGCAATACCAGGAAATCACACCAAAAGAAAATCGTTGTGGAGCCCCGAATGATGCCCTTATCGCGGCTTTTTTCCTCCTAACGTGCAGAGGCTCACTGAAGAATAGTACCAAGAGTTTTGAAGTTCTACTTGGACATCATATGGTGGAGAAGGATGTGAATCATGTGACTGAAATTTTTGGCTTAATAGGGTTGGCATGGCAATGGAGAATAACTGTGGACCATGTTTGAAACATAGTATCAATATCGCATTAGCCTGAAATGGGAACAACAAATGAGCATTGATCGCTGACCATATTCACAATGCGGGATTTGTATCGGCTTGTTGTTTGCGACCCTTGAGGGCGTTGGCCCATAATGGTAGGAGAGCCCTTAGGCCTAGAATCCATGCCACTTGGGGGTCCCTTCAGGTGTGAAAGGTGATGGAAGCCCTAATGGAGGGGAACAAAAATCCTGAAAAGTAGGTAGAAGCATGTCTGAGCAGAGTTCGACATTCCAGGTACTAAACTAGAGTGCACATAGGCACATTGGTGAACCGCCAAAGAGGGTTGATGAGGGTGCTCAACCTGAGAGTGACCGATTTGAAGGGATGAGTATAGAGTAAGGGATAGAGTATTCCCAGGAGGGAGATATATGTGGTTTGGTCATTAAAAACGCAACATGATGAGGACATAGTCCCACACTACACCACATACCCCCTCCCCGGGAAAGGGTAGGCCAAGGGGCCAAGGTGGGAGGGAGATCCCTGAGAGATGGGGCTGGAACCGAAGTCTAGACATTCGGGCGGTCGTACGTATCCCATGAGGATGGGACTCAAGACACACATAGTTCTTGAAGGCATCTGGGGGTAAGATACCCTAAAGAGGGAGGTGTACAGCATGGCGAGTAACCCGATGTGAATGAGGACACAATCCTTCACCACACCATACACTCTGGGTAAGAACTTGGATCGGGGACCAAGAAGGCCAAGGGGACTGAGGCTGGGCCTCGGTCAGGAAAGCCCGACCAGTTTTTGGTTTAACGTCTTGCAATGTGGACAAAGAGAGGATAAGGTATCTCATCTGGGGATTTGTACAGCACAGAGAGTAACCCGACGTGAATGAAGACAAAATCCCATACCACACTGTACAATCCCATAAGAGAGAACCTAGGCCTGGGGCCCGGAAAGGCCAAGGGGCCTGAGGCTGGGCCTCTGATAGAAGGCCATATGCCCTCTTGTAAAGTTACCACCTCATCATAGCTTCTAATCCCATGTGAGCAGTGCTCGGTGTGGGAAACAAGGAGTTGATTTCAGCTCTCCTCGTCAAACGGGGCCTGATAGCGGGCATCGCCCGAAGGGAGTTCATTTCTTGGAGATACAACAGGGTAGAATAAACCACTACACTCGATGTTTGGGACATCTTGGGGTGGTCCTAACGATCCAGGATAGTTCTTGACCATGTTTGAAACACAACGTCTCTATAGTGACCTGAAATGGGAGCAACAAATGAGCATCGACCGCTGACCATATTCGAAATTCAAGACTTGTATCGTCTTGTTGCTCAACATCCTTGAGGGTGTTGGCCCGAAGTGGTAGGAGAGCCCTTAAGCCTGACATCCATACCATTCAGGGGCCCTTCTGGATGGGGAAGATGATGGAGTCCCAATAAAAGGAGTGGGTGAAGCATGGTTGTACACATCTCTAAAAGAGGAAAACTTCTCTAGGGAGCGGGACATACGGCCGGATCATGGTTACCTCAATGTGAATTGGGGAAAAAGTTTTCACCACTACCATATGTCTTGACCCAAGGTGAAGACTCTGGCGTTTGGGCTGGGCCAACAGACAAAATGTCTGAGTGATCTTACGTATCCCATAAGGATGGGAATCAAGCCATACGTAGTTCTTGAATCCCATGCAGTTTAACGTCATGCGGTGAAGACATGGGAGGATAGAATAACGGGAGTGGGCACACGGTGCGACCATTATAACCCTTGTATGAGTGGGGCTAAGGAAGCCTTCACTATATCGTGCAAGGATCCTCCTAGAGAACTATACCCAGGGGGATAGTCAAAGAGAAAACCTCAGGGTTGGGCTCAAGAAGAGGCATCTGAGCATTCATAAATATCCCATGTAGATGGGAATCAAGACATACGTATTTCTCAAAATGTAGTTTAACGTCATGCAGGACGATGCACAGTTAAAGTCGTGTTGGACTGGACAGTTTAAGGTCATGCAGGACCGTCCAGTTTAAGGTCGTGTAGGACCATTAGGCTTAGGAAAAGTATTGCATGAGGAACTTCACATTGGTGGTAGGAGTTATATGCTCACCATTCATGGTCACCAAGGAGTATTCTCCGTTGGGGTAAACCTTGTGGACTATGTAAGGTCCTTCCCATTTGGGATCCAACTTGGGTGGTTTCCTGTCGGGGATCATTGGTGCTCAGAGGGACAATACCAGGTCACCTTATAGAAAATAGCAGAGGCGAACCTTCTTGTTTAAGCCTCTAGCTATCTTATTTTGATGCCTTTCTAGATTGTGCAGGGCACGAAGCCTATTCTCATCAAGTGCTTCCAATTCAGCCAGATGAATTTCGGCCACCTTATCTGGCACCTGCTGGTCATAGACCGTGGTGCGTAACAAAGGCAGCTATATCTCGATGGGAAGGACAGCCACATCTCCATACACCAGAGAATATGTGGTCACCTGGGTGGAGTTACGAGTCGTCGTCTGGTAGGCCCAGAGGGCGTTGGGGATCTTGTACGACCAACTCTTCTTGTTCTGGCCAAAAACATTCTGCAGAATGTTAGAGAGGGTTTTGTTGAACGCCTCGATCTATCCATTTGCTTGTGCGTGATAGCGAGTGGTATGGTTTGAACGGATATTGTACTTGGCATACAATTTCTTCAGCTCGTCGGCTCGAAAGTTGGTGATGTTATCAATGAGGACAGTGTGAGGGACCCCAAACCAGTGGATGATGTTGGAGCTCACGAAGTCAATGATAAAGTGGACCTTGACCTCCTTGAGTGGAACTGACTCTACCCACTTGGAAAAGTAATATGTGGCGGTCAAGATGAACCTACATAGGTGATCTATTACCGGTGGGTATGGTCCTATGACATTGAGTCCTCACACCGCAAATTTCCAAGAGTATGTGGTGGAGTGGAGTGGTTCTGGCGGCCGATGCAGGAAGTTAGCATGAACTTGGCATGTGTGACATCTCTTGGCGAACTTGATACAGTCATGTATCATAGAGGTCCAGAAGTACCCCAGTCTTCGGATCTGATGGGACAACTTCGGCTTAGCCTGATGAGCACCACAGGAACCAGCATGCACCTCATGCATGACCTGAGAAATCTCAACTCCTTGGATGCAACGGAGGATAACACCATCAAACCCACACTTGTAGAGGAACTTCTCAAGACTTGGACCACTCTGGAGCATAAAATGCAGCACGTGGCATCGGATTCACTTGCGCTCAACCCGATCATCCCGGAGGCGACAATTTTGGAGGTACTCGACAATAGGGTCTCTCCAGTCTGGAGTTGCTTCAACAACTACATCCGGAGAACCCAGTGGTCCTGACGTGGAGGACCCAGCGGTAAGATGGATTACTCGCGGGCCATCTCCATCCTATGGGGTGATGAGGAAATGACTCTCCAGTGTTCCACGTGTATAATTAGATCATCCTTCTCGGGTTCTACAAGTGATGTAGCTAATCTGGCCAAAGCATCCGCTCGACCATTCTATGATCGAGGGACATGGGTAACCTCTGGTCAAGAAGTGATCTGGGCCATTAGCTAGAGGGTACATTCCAACAATGGTTTGAGCTCTAGATTTCTGACCACATAGCCACCATTGATCTGCCTAATGACTAGTTCGGAATCCCCTTTCACATGCAAATTTGGTACATCGATCTCGAGGGCCAGCTCGAGGCTAGTGATAAGAGCCTAATACTCTGCCTCATTGTTGGTACATCTATCTGACAATAGGAATGAGTATGACAGAACGTATTGTGGTGGGGTAATGAATATGATACTCAGGACAACTCTGTTGTGTCAAGGATCATTTAGTCTCCCACTTGTGGGGCTCCGGGAGGCGCCATCAAAGTGCATCTGCCAACATGGAATGGCATGATCTACAAAGAGGATTGCCTCATCGGGAAAATCCAAGTCCAGGGACTGGTCTGCAGAGGTTGGATGGGAAGCTTGAAATCCTTCCAATGCCTTCCCCTTGATGGCCTTTTGGGGGACAAACCTGATGTCAAACTGCTGGAGGATTACCGCCCACCGTGCTAGATGGATGGTCAACATGGGGCGGTTCAAAATGTACTTCAGTGGGTCTACCTGAGAGACCAGTTATACCTCATGGTGCTTTAGGTAATGTCGCAACTTCTACACAAAAAATATGAGCACAAGGTAGATCTTCTTGATGGGGGATTATTCAGTCTTTGTATTGAGGAGCATGTGGCTGAGGTAGTAGAGATTATTCTTTGCCCCATCATTGTTCTTCTGGGAGAGAATGGCACCGAGAGATCATTACAGGGTAGTCACATATAGGATTATTGGCTTCTCATAAATGGGTGGCATCAATACTGGAGGCTGGATAATGTACTGCTTAATTTCCTCGAACATGGTCTGGCACTCTTCATCCCATTCTTAAGCAGAGCCTTTATTCATTAGCAGAGAAAAGGTCTTACACTTTCCAGCCAAATTTACAATGAATTAGAGTATGTAGGCTAAGTGGCCTTGGAAACCTCAAATCTCCTAAATATTGCCCAGGGAGGGCATCCAGCTGATTTCCTTGTTCTTCTCTGGGTCGATCTCGATGCCTCGGTACCTGACAGCAAAGCCCAAAAACTTCCCGAAAGTGACCCCAAAGACACACCTCAACGGGTTCATCTTCAAGTAGTGGGAGCGGAGGAAGACAAAAAATTTCCCAAGGTCATTTAGATGGTCCTAGATCTGGCGATATTTGACCACCAGATATTCCACATATCATACCACCAAATTCGCAAGGATTGACTTGAATATGTGGTGCATGGCCTGCTGATACATGGCGCCTACATTCGTTAGGACAAAAGGCATAATCTGGTAACAGAAGGTACCTTGGGGTTCTTTGAAAGCAGTGGCCTCTTCATCCTCGGGGTCCATCTGGATCTGATTATATACAGAGTAACCATCCATGATGGACAGAGCTTAGAACTCGGCAGTAGCATCGATCAACAATTCTGTCACTGGAAGGGGAAAATCATCCTTCGGACAATTGTGGTTGAGATCTCAGTAGTCAATGTAGACTCTGATCTGTCCATTCTTCTTCCTAATTGGCACAATTTTGTCTAGACACTTGGGATACTAGACCTGATAGACGAAGTTGGCTCTGATAATCTTGTCAACTTTGGCCTCGATAATGGCACCGTGAGAAGGGTGCATCTTCCTGGTAGGATGCTTGAACCTGCGATGATTTTTCGGGAGACTGAGGCAGTGGATGGCTACCTGAGGATCTAGTCCTAGCATCTTGTCATAGCTCCAGGTGAATACATCATGGTGTTGCTTCAGGAAACACACGTACCGTTGTTGCTCCTCGAGGGACATTGTAGCACTGATCAATGTGGTTCTCAGATCTACCTCACTACCAAGGTTCACCTGTACCAGATCATCGACTGTGGTGGAGACCCCTTCTTCAAAGGTGGGCGTAGCATCCTCCAAATCCTCTTCTTCGCTTGCGGAGGAGGGATTTCATATGGGAGGAGCTTCCTCTGGGTTGTCAGATCCTAACGGGGGGCTGGTACCAGCCTGGACAGTAGTGGACACCATATCATAAGATTAACGCACCACTGAGACCATAGTGATGAAGGAAGTCTATCCAATCCCATATGTTCTTCAGCCTAGGGGGCACAGTTGATTATATCAAAGAAATAGTGGCATGTCGGCTTGATCCAGTTAATTCCATCCTAGAAGAATAGACATGTATGCCTTAATGTCGTTTCCATGGGGCGGACGTCCCGATACCATATGGGGGTAGGAGGCTCCGAGATCACCTGATCCTGATTTGTGCAGGAGTATGAGGTGATTTTCCGTCATCACTTGGACCTAGGAATATTCCTTCCTCTCCTACTAGAGACAACAAAGCATTGACCCATTTTGGTGGTTGTGGACTCCAATCGATGGATTGGGAAGACGTAGGCATCATCCATACCTGCCCAGGGGTCAGTTGTGACCCTAGTGGGCACAACCTCACTTTCTAGAATCTGCTTATCCTTGCTCTTGTAATAGTCAGCATCCAGATAACAGGATTCACAAGAGGCAAAAGAAGATGAATCACCTTGGAGTATGCCTACTCGACCATTTAGGGAGTACTTGAGGCATTAGTGACACGATGAGAGGACCACCGTGTGCATGTGGAGCCATTGTCGGCCCATCAATGCATTATATGTGGTGTCCTAGGAGACAACCATGAACTCGGTGCTGGAAACTAGGCCACCAAACAGGGTATTCAAAAAGATCTTTCTGACTGGGGTTTGTTCTATCCTATCATATCCTTGGATCCTTAAATTAGAGGGAGTCAAGTCATCCTCAGATAACCCCAGCTTTAGAAATTTCCGTGTTGAGGTAAGGTTGATCCCGGAGCCGGTGTCAAAGAGACAGTGGCGAACCTCCACACCATTAAATTGGATGGTGATGTACAGCGGGCGGATGCGCCCCTATATATTAAATCCTTCATATTCTCCTGATAATGAAATGATGGCCTGGAATTTGGAATTCTGAACTGTTACAACATGAAAGGCTTCTACAACCGCTACCTCCATCACAAACTGGAGGGGGATCCTTAAAGCCACAGCGAGGGGCTCGCGCATATCTGAAGACAGATAGAGAGCTTCAAGGATAGAAAGCCTTTTGGGATTCTAGCAAGGTTCTTGAGGACATCATACTTCCATGCCAGGTGTGAAATTCTGCTTACAGGTGGCCACTCTGCAATTGGAGGCATGAAGGGCCCTACCGGCTGGACCGGCGACTGGATGGTGTTGGGCATATCCTGTTTGTCACTAGTCGAAGCATGGAGAGTCTCTACAGGATGAGGACCAGATGACTGAGATTTTCATGTATCCAGGAGAGACTGGTCGTGGCCTAGACGAGGTAGCTCTTCCTGATCCAGCAGCACAAACGGTGGTGGATGAGGCCCTGACGACACTGGATGAAGAGGTTGTGTGTGTTGAGCTCTGCGCTAAACCTGCTGCCTGGTCTCAGTGGCATGCACAGCCTGGCTGGAGATGCCAACTGATGTGCCTCAACAACCCATATGGTTGTAGCTTCACCGAAGTTGGTGTCAGCTGGGGACATTGGGGAGGTTTTCCTGGCGCTCCACCTCTTCGGGAGTCATATAGGGGTTTACCAACTCAACGGTATTAACCTAAGTGTACCCTTGACTGTCACTTGAAGAGTCATCAACTACTAGGAAGATTCCAAGAGGGATCCCCATCTCAAGGGGCATGAAGTCACTGAGATTACGGGACGACGATGGAATTGGAAGGGCGCATTTCTTTTTCTTGTGCTGCTGATGCTTGCTCTTCTGACAAGAGGCCAGCTGAGATGATGATGCAGAATTAGTGGTCACAGCTTCTGAATGCTCTGGCTGATTCAGGCATGCCCAGATGATACCATGGGCATGGTAAACCATCTTACGAGCCATCCAGTCTTCATACTTCTGGGATCCGCGGCTAAAAACTTGTTTCTACTCGCCTTCATTGTCGCTACTGCTGTCAGACCCTACAAACACACCTGCCACTTGTGCCGAGGTCGGGCCCAACCTGAATATGTTACTGTCAATCTAGTTTTGGAGCCAGTCCTTGAACACATTGCATTTCATGAGGGTGTTCCCCAAGATCTGATGATAAGGGTAGTAGTTGGGGTGATCAGTGAGATTCGCCTCTTTTGGATTTTTGCACTCAGGCAACCGTACAATTCTCTGCTCTAAGGTGCTGCGAAAGTAACCAGGGACCTAAGCCTCATTGAACGAGTAGGTCCAATTTCTTCTGTCTGAAAAGGGGGCTCTAGGATCCTGACCCTGACGAGGGGCTAGAGGAGCCTGCCGAGGAGGCGGAACTTGATTGTCCAGCCTGGGCAGCGGCGGTGCGTTACGCGGAGGAGCCTGCTGATTCTGAGGTGGCCGCTACTGCGCTGGAAGCTATACCCGTGGTGGCAGACCTCTGTAGGGCTATAGAGCTGGTTGTACTAGCAGTAACTCCATCTATCTAGGGGCTTCTATTTGGGCCACTATGGTGGGATCGGCTTTGCAGCTCTCCTTGCTGGAATCACAGGGGGTAATAGATGTGCCTAGATGGCATGTTTTAGGGATTCCTCGAGGTCTAGGCCTTGTCATAGAAGTCTCAGAATCCTCCATGGTAGTTATGGGTGATCAGAGAAGGAACCAGTTCTGACTTGATGTTCCCTATGCACATCTTCAGTAATTTCTCCTGAGTCATTGGCATGTCAAGGGAGTATGTAAGCCCCTTCTATCGGGCGATAAAGTCCACGACTCGCTCATCAGACCTCTGTTTTCACTTGAAGAGGTCTGTGATGATCATTTTCTGAGAGGCTGAGCTGAACTAGTAGAGCAACTTCCTGTGAAGGTCCTCCCAGCTTGTCATGGATCTGACGGGGAGCTGGTTATACCAGACGAATGTCGTCCCCTCAAGTGTCTGAATAAAACAGCGGAGTTTGGCAACCTCGTGCTGTGCTGGATTGCCTAACATGGTCCAATACCTTGAGTTGAAGTGGGATAGGTGCTATGGTGGGTCCCCCGTCCCGTTACAGGTGGATAAGGTGGGATTCCCAAAGCCTGGAGGCACCGACATATCATCCACCCATGCTAGGTATGGCTTGCCATCTGGTGGGATTGCCACCTGCCGTGTTTCCAAGGTTTCAAGGTGAGATATGATTGCTTCCATAGGATCATCCAAGCGGGGGTCCCAGTCTTTATGGGGATCCCTAATCACGAGTGCATTGTCGGGCTCTTCAACATGGTAGACAGGCTCAGCGGCTCGTGGAGCGGTTGGTGGAGCGGCTTGCGGGGTAGCTGGGGGAACCCTAGCAGGGTTCCTTGGATTGTCGTTCCATTCGAGATAGTTTGGTGAGACATATCATTCCCTCTTTCCATGAGCTCCGAATTCAGTCCTGTCCGTAGGAGCGGTATGATCAGGGTTTCCTGGGGGCATCTCGCTGAGGGGTAGTTGTTCTTACCCCTGCTGCCCCGGCCTAGGATCACCATAGTCGGGTCGTCTCTCTGCAATGCGTTCGATCAAGAGTTTGTCGACAAACTTCTTCTACTCAAAATTTTGTGGCTGCAATGTGGCCTTCTCAGGGTCTTCCTCCATCTTATGAACTGAGGTGGACGAATCAGAGTGCATGATAGCTCCAACATGCTCTTTGCCCTTACCGGTATTCTGGATGAGTACCAATGACTCGGTGGGCGCAGGGAGACCTAGGAGTTTCCTCTCCTGATGAGTAATCCTCCTCGATGGGTCCAACAGTGGTGTCACACCCTCAGGGGGTAATTCTCCATCGAGAAACTCCAGGTCATCCTCTTTGTCCACTATGTCGTCCATGTGGACCGTGACCCTTCCTAGGGGCATGTCCTTAATATCACATAGCGAGTTGGGTTACCGCAAGATAGGGTTGAAGAGGAGGGTAGCATACTGCACCCATACACAAATTTTCATATGGGGGTAGCCTTTCTGATAATTTTTTGTAGTACCATGATACTTTGAACGCATTACTGCGGGAGAGCCTCACGGTGACCCGCTAACTCGGGCATTGGTCCATAGGGAGTGCGGCCAGATCGACTAGACATCACTGCTCATTGATGTCTTCGAAATGCGCTTGGATCCTTGGATAAACCACGCCCTAATGATGGAGGCTGAAATGCGTCACCCAGAGGGTGTAGCAAAAACACTCAACTTCCTCTAGGGTGAGAGTATTCGGTATGCAGAAATCTTGCGCTGCCACAGGCCAGAACTTCTCAGGGAAGTGGTCCGCCGCAAGGATGCTCCCGAAGCACCTCAACTCAAATTTAGGGTCTGGCCATTGATTTCCCCACTCGCCAATGGGGGATGGTTGACGAACTAGCAGCAGTACTAAGGTAGACCACTGGGATGGTAGGTCGGCTGGTGGAAAATATGGAGAACGGGCTGACTGGCTGCCGATTCTCAGACTATTCTCCGAAGAGTGCATCAACCTGGACACTACGTCGCAGTAAGATAGGCTGACGACCGTTGTTCTTGGCTCAGGGGCCAGGACTGCTAGTGATAGGCCTCGATGCTGCTCTTTAGCCATTAGTCCCCAAAATAGCTCTTTGTGATCTCTTGTGGAGGTAGAAAGCGCTTCCGGTGACGATCGTGGTGACTGCATGACCGTAACATGCAGGGTTTCCATATTTTCATCCTCCTAGATAAACCTACGGAGGGAAGTGGGAATCCTGTTGACCTCACATTCTGGGAGCACCAGGCTAATGCGCCTCATCCCTGGCCTGGCCCTTGACTCTGATGAGCGAGGGGAGGGTTCCCAAGTAGAGTTGTACTCTACTTCAGTGTCTGAGAAGAGGACTGGTTTGATCTCTGTCTAGGCCTTCCCGGGATTCTTCTTGTAGTGGTGATGTCCCGCCATCCTACCCATGGGCGGCTCCTCGGGATAGGGCTAATTTTATACATGGGGTTCTTCAGCCATACTGGTGCTAGGGTGGAGAGGGTTTCCACCCAAGAAATCTGAGGTGCGAGGATCAGCGAGACAAATATCGAAGGGGACATGGGGAGGACCTCCATGAACAGCACTAGAGCAGGAAAAACTTCTGCTGGAACCAGTGGGAGCATTGGGAGGACCTCCTTGCTTGCAGCGGGTGGAGCGAGGCTGGCCTTCACCCCTCAGGTTTCTGGGGCGAAGAGGACCTTCACCAGTTATGGAGAGTACATAGTGAGGATCCCCATATTGGAGAGGGACCAGATGGGTATTGCCTCCACAACAACGGTCAGGGGCAGGAGGAAGGACTCCATACCCAGGGTAATAGACAAAGGAGAGGCTTATATGCCGAGCATCCCTGCCGCAGGGCAGACCTTCATTCAGATTGGGGGTAGCACGGGGCAGACCTCCATGTCGAGCCTCAGAGTAGGGAAGTCCCACACTCTATGTGATAGTGGTACGGGGAGGACCTCCGTACGGGGTGGCATCGTTGCGGGTTAGTTCACAGCGACCCATGCTCATGCCTGCGACAAGAATAGTCAACCCAGCCTGCCCATGGGGCGGTTGGGGCCCCGATCCTAGTTGGGAATATAAGCACCCATGCTCAATGTGTGCAGGGACATGATGGTATGCGTTAGCAGTGGCTTGGCCACAGTAGCTATCGACGTTGACGCCCCTTAGAGGGCATCCTCTTTAGCTCGTGCCCGACGCTGGCATCGGGTCGGACGAACCGGGGCTGGTGGTGCAGGTGAAAATCTCACCTGCTCCTCCTTCGACAAGGCTGGGTGGAATCACTGATGCAGGCAAGTGGGAGCCCTTGCTGGGAGCCCCTGAATTGGGACTCTAACCGGGCTGGGCTTGACATCACCCACCCCATCAGCGTAAGGCAAGGAGTTGTCAAGGTGCTCTGAGGAAAGGCTCCCGAAGCGGTTGTATGTCAATGTGGGGATCAATGTCTCCCTATGCCGCCCTTGGGGGAGACATTGACGGTGGGTCCTAGACGCCTCCAGTTCCAGGTGGGCCATATCTCAGGTTGGGATTATGCCCTCCTCCTCGTAACGACATACGAAGTCGTTAATTACCCTTCGTTGGATAACTTCTGATAGGGAGATGGGGCGTGGTCACCCCAAGGTCATGGATGCAGAGGATTTTTTGGAAGTTATGAAGCCACGTGGAGTGGATGGGTAGGCACTGCCCCTACCCCTGCATAGGTGGGTGGGCGGTGATCGCGTTCCTACAGCAGCAACCAGATTCCTGAGAAGTGGAGAGATGAACTCGTCAGTGCTAAAAGAAAAGGAATTGATGACCAATTCCCCAGTTCCATCCCGTGTTCCATGAACAGTAAGAGGGATCCATCCATAAAACATCATAGAGTGAAATTTCCAATGTTCTACTGCCCCAACTTCTAGTGAGTTTCACGCCAAGCCCACTATTTTCTTGGCAGGACCCGACACTGGATAGCTGGATTCAGTGACACGACAATCCATTGATGCCCTGAGTGCCACTAATCTCCATATTGAGGAGAAGAATTTCACTTCATGTTCACCATTTCTGTTTTTGATGCTTTCATCGGGGCGCACACGTCCGTCTCATTTAGGGACGAGAGGCACGACTTTTTGGTTCCTCACATTCCTGCTTTCCAAAGGCGGGCGGCATCCGCTCCTTATTCATAGATTTCTACTCCTTGATCAAAATAGGATGATGGGATGTCGGTTCTTCCTTCCATGGATTCCTCCTCAGAACTCGTCACCTAGTCCAGTTATCCCTCATATACTGAAGACATTGTTCGTGAAACTCTTCCCAGCACCATATCTTCATGCACACCAGTTAATTACGCTACTTCTGTCAAGAAATTCCAATGGGTCTGGTCAGGGCAGCAACCTTCGGTTAGAGGAGTAGTCATGTGGGGTATCACTGGCCTGTATGGACATTGGGGGATTGGCGTGTCTATCTTCTGTCCCTTATTATAGGGCTTCTTGAGGGAATGGAAGCCTGAGGCCTCCCACATCGGATGTGGGGAATCATATGCCATGGGCATATATATGAGGTTTTCATCGGCTTCCCATGATTAACACATGGTATGCCGCAAGTTTAGCGTCCTGTGGAGACATATCAGACTGATCATAACACTGACTAGAGTGGATCAGATGGAGGAACCCCCTGGAGGGAACACCGATATTGGGGCCAACACGTGGGTGGCTCCCTAAATTTTTTCTGACAGAATGGGGATTAGGGTGGCTTGATTCCACTAGGATGTGGCGGCTCTGGTAAGAATCAGGATGGATGATGGAAGGGGAAGTGAATATGGCCATCTCAAGGTTGACGAAGAAGTTGGTATTGATTCTTGAAGAGGCTTCCTACATATCCCTATGGAAGGGAATCAAAGTCTGTGTAGTTCGATGAGACGATGGGACACCTGAGGAGGCAACCCGTTAGAATGGACGCATGGATGGGACCCAGAATAAGTGGAACCACCAGGTTGGGTGATGAGCTTCCCAAGACACATAGGCTCAAGGTAGAGGTTAGAAAAAGACATGAGTGATGGGTTTGAACCTCTTGGAGGCTTCCTACATTTCCCCGAGGTAGGAAATAAAAGTCTGCATATTTCGATGGTGAATACAGTTTAACGTCATACAGGATGGGGGTGAACTGACGTTAAGGGGGTCAAAACTACCGAGTGGTGGGCTTGAACCTCGTAGAGGCTTCTTACGTACCATGACTTGACATGGATCAAAGACCCCATAGTTTGGGATGGGTTGGGGATTACACTTTGAGGCGGCCCAGTGTTGGGCTTGAACCTCGTGGAGGCTTCCTACGTACCTCACCTTAGCAAGGATCAAAGACCACATAGTTTAGGTGGGTGTGGGGCTTACGCTCTGAGGTGGCCCAAGGTGTTGGGGCTTGAACCTTGTGGAGGATTCCTACGTACCATGCCTTGACATGGATCAAAGTCCCTATAGTTTGGGATGGTATGGGGCTTACACTCTGAGGTATCCCAAGGTGTTGGGGCTTGAACCACGTGGAGGCTTCCTACATACCATGCCTTGACATGGATCAAAGTCCATGTATTTCAGAATGGGTTGGGGTTTACACTCTGAGGCGACCCAATGTGTTGGGGCTTGAACCTCATGGAATATTCATATGTACCATGCATTGATATGGATCAATGTCCACATAGTTCAGAATGGGTTGTTGTTTACACTCTGAGGCGGCCCAAGGTGTTGGGTCTTGAACCTCGTGGAGGCTTCCTACGTACTATTTCTTGACATGGATCAAAGTATCCGTAGTTCAGGATGGGTTGGGGCTTACACTCTGAGGTGGCCCAAGGTGTTTGGTGAACCAGTGTGAAGGAGGTCGGAATGTCCAGGTGGTGGGCTTGAACCTTGTGGAGGCTTCCTACGTACCATGCCTTGACATGGATCAAAGACCACGTAGTTCAGATGGGTTGGGGATTACAATCTGAGGTGGCCCAAGTTGTTTGGTGAACCGACGTGAAGGAGGTCAGAATGATCGGGTGGTTGGATTGAACCTCATGGAGGCTTCCTACATAACATTCCTTGACATGGATCAAATTCTATGTAGTTCGGGGTGGATTGGGGCTTACACTCTGAGGCAGCCCAAGGTGTTGGGGCTTGAACCTCGTGGAGGCTTCCTACGTACCATGCCATGACATGGATCAAAGTCCTCGTAGTTTAGGATGGGTTGGGGCATACAATCTAGTCAGCCCAAGGTGTTTGGTGAACCGACATGAAAGAGGTCGGAATGACCAGGTGGTGGGCTTGAACCTCATGGAGGTTTCCTACGTACCATGCCTTGACATGGATCAAAGTCCACGTAGTTTGGAATGGGAATACAGTTTAACGTCATACAGGACGGGGGAAAGGTCATGGTCGATGCTTACTCTAAGCCCACGTGAGTCATGCTCAGTGTGAGAAACAAGAGGTAGAAAAGTCCTGATGACCATGTCACAAAACGGTCGTCTGTGGGAAGTGGAGTGGGGCTTACACGTGGAGCGGCCCAAAGAGGAAGCAGAGGCTTATGCATGGTTAGAAGCCCGAGAATTCGGGGATTACTCTAGGATGGAGGCCTATGGAAACAAAGTGCAGTGGGAGAGGGACTTGGGACTGAATAAAAGAGGATCCCCATTCCCTATCACTCCCTTTGCTGGCCTTGGGGATTGAAGATGAAAGGAGGAGCATGGATGTTACCTACAGGAAGAAAATCTAGGGGCTTACACCAAGGTGGATGCCCTTCCCCATGGACAAAAGCCACTCCGATAAGGAGGATATAATCCTTTGTTAGTGGTGATCCCATGCACATGGAGATGAGTGGGTGTGGATAATGTCCATGGTGGGGGGACCCTACATTCGAGGCACGGGGCCATGTCACAATTTAACGTCATGTGCTGTAGACGATGGTGCTTGGCAGTTTAACATCCTGTAGCTTGGACAAGGTGGGTTTTCTCATCACCCCTAGGACTTACATAACTGGTACCCTCTACTCCTTGTGGGAGGTAATACATCATCAACGCCATGGCGAAGGGGTGTCATGGAACAAATCATCGAGGGTTCCACGTTAGCATGGCTATGTGAAGAAGCAATAGCCATTAGTGTGCCTATGCGAAGAAGCATGAGGTGAAGCAACACAATGGGCAGTATTGTCCATGGGACATTGAAGTCACATCATGAAAACCTAGAGGGTCTCACAGGAAAAGAAATTTCAAAGAAGAGGGGTTCATAGGCAGGGGCCTTGTGAAGCTCTGTTGCTCCATGTGGCGGAGGGCACTTGTGAAGGGGTGTGCTTCACGAAGTGGGGTGCCTTAGCCTAAGCATATAGGGTGGAGGTACATATGGGAGGTGCTTCGCGAAGTGGAAGGGCATTCGCGGAGCACTTCCTTGCGGAGCAAAGGTGCCTCGCGAAGCAAAGCGTCTTGAAGCAATGTTCTTCATGAAGTATAGTGACCCTGTCTTATCATGTGGATCGTGTGTACATGAATGGTGTTTCGCGAAGCATAAATGCTCCATGACAACTCGGGTCCCCTTGGGGATCCCCTTCCTTTGAAAAGGCCCTTAGGCTTCGCGAAAGGCATCCCTCTTGGAAGAGGGTATCCAAATGAGACAAAGGGGAGGCACTTCGTAGAGGAGAAGTACATCGCAGATCTCATGGTTCGCAGAGCAGAAGGATTCTTTGCGATTCAGGAACTAGGAATTCAAAGGGTGGGATTGTATGTCCTTTGGGATCAGGGGGAGCCCGATATTTATAGGCAAAAGGTGTCGTGGAGTGGTGCTCACGTGGCGTGAAGAGGGACTTGGTTTCTTCGCGGTGGACTCGCGAACGTCAAATGAGATCACGAAGCATCCCACCTCCTTGCTTCGCGGTGGCCGCGATGCTGGGGGGACTCTGCGAAGTGGCTTTGCAAGGCAGTCAATGGGGCCTTCTTGGGGCCTCTTCTCTGTCCTGGATTTTGGTGCCATCACTCATAAGCTCTCGGGCTCGATCGTCCCTCAAAGTATCTAGATTGAAGTAATCATAAAAGACATGATAGAGCTCATCCCAGGCCATGACCTACTAGCGTCCCACTAGTGAGATCACATCCCACCATCTCTTTGAAGAATCCCATAGAATGTATGTATCTTGAATGACCCTCCTCTCTGGAGGAATCTCCAGATGCTCGGAGATGGAAATCATGGATTCTAACCATGACTCTGCAGCTTAAGGTCCTCCTTCCCCAGTAAAAGTGGGAGGATGCTGCCGCTGGAAAATCAGTGCCATCTTTTCCATAGAAGGGGCAGGATGCGATACTCCTTGGAAGGTTTTTATAAACCTCATAAATCCCTCTCAGAACTATGCATCATCACCTGTGTCTGGAATGACAGTTGGTGCCAAGACTGACACAACTAGAGGATCTTCTAGAAGTTCCTGATCAGACATGTCTGGTGTCTGATTATTTCCATATAACTGGCATTCAACTGGAGGACGTCTCGGTGGCATGACTCTGCATGGTCAAGAACACACCTTAGACTAATATTATCAAGGACTGAAAACTAGAAGAGTAAGAGGGGAAAAAGAGAAGGAAAGCATTCAAGTTTTACACAACATGGATACATGGCATGTATAATGACTACACGGCGTGTTCCCTTAAGCCTTTTACATGGGCTTGTACCCTTTCCAAAACTAGTCATGTAGCACCCCAAACACATGGTGTGTTTTCCTAACACACGGCATGTACTTGAATCTTCTTCCCCTACCTGAGTCCTTATACACGACTAAGTTACACTGTTCTATTAGAACATGACTACACATCGTATTTTTTCCAGACACGGTGTGTACTAGACGAACTTCACCGACCCATGTTGTTAGTGACACAGCTGGATACACGGCTCACACTACACGACGTGTTCCAGATGCACATGGCGTGTATTAGAAAAGACTGAACCGACCAGTGTTGTTAGTGACATGGCTTGTTACACGGTTATACACACTGACGTGTACATCTGGTACACAGCATGTCCTACCAGAGATAACAAACCCTGTGTCCCTGCCCACATAGTCGGAGACCTGGATAGAGACTACAAGACATGTATATGCATTACACGACGTGTACTTAAGAAATGAAGTTTCTTCCTGAACATAATAACACATGATGTGTATTCTTCATTATACATCGTGCCTTCTAGGTTTTTCCAGATAGTAAGCCTCATAAACTTCTCCAAAACCCATAAAAACACTGAAACAGACATTAAAGTTCCAAATTCTGATCTGTGAGGGCCCATACTCCACACAAATCAAATCTTGGAATCTTATACATGACACATACATGGAAAACATGGCAATGATCCACCAAATTCTGATCCATGAGGAGCCATGACACCTTAAGAACCAAAGTTTGGCATTCATTCAAACAAAACCTTACACAAAGCAATACCCTATCAAAATCAAGTATTCTACCAAGGAATCTATCACAACAGCATGCATATCTAGCACAACATCTATCACATCAACATGCAATCGCTATTTCACCCTAAATGGCGTGGAAAGAATGCATGACGTGTGATTTCTAGAAAGAGCATATATGATGCATGAGATGGAATACCCTCATATCATCGGGTTGCAATAGAAATAGAACCTCAATAACATCAAATATAACAGCACAAAACATGTGAATCACGCAATGGTGAAATCAAATCAACTGTAAAATTTCAAAACTAGAAAATTGCAATAAATAAGTTAGATTGTCTTTTCCATTTACACGGGTTAGCTACTCTCAGGCACAGCTTATTACCAAGTACCAATTCCATCCTATTCTAGTATATAGCCTCCATATAGTAAGTCAAGAAGAAAAGAACACCATTTGATGCCACTTTGTAATGTACCGGTTCTGAGAGCCGCCTAGAGACGCCCCATACCCGGTTGGTCACATGGACTCAAGCGCATTTCCCCAAATGCCAGAGGCTGCCAACTAGAAGCAAGGGCCTTGGGTGTGATAGTGGGGAAGATATTCCCTCATTGACAGAGTAACAAAGCAGAAGTAAATCAATATAAATAGCAGAAGTAGGAATAATACCATAAAAAAGTAAACAACAGAAGACTATAAGTAATAACAACAGGAACACATATATAAAATGATGCATGATACATATGTCTAGGAAAGCATCCAAACAAGTCACAATGCTAAACATAGTACTAATCAAATGTATAGAAGAAAAATAAGTAAACAACTCCTCAGCATCGCAATCCATAGCTTGGTCCCATGATCTCTAGCTCCAAAGTAGTCAAGTACCTGAAGTAGAAGGGTGTTTTACCTTATCTATACCTAGAACAATATATTCTTTTTTGGGCCCAAAATCATGGCCCAAACAAGTTGTAAGACTAAATCCCAGTAGAAAACCACCAAGAGATCTGTGCCTAATAGTCAATGAATATATATTCTAGACAATAAAAAAAAGCAGAAAATAAGGAAGTACTCAGGAGTAAACAATTCCATAGTTTAAGAGCATTCAGTTCTACATAGTAACCAAACAGATAAACACAAACAGGTAACCCTCTGGGATTTAATCACAGCCTAATCCCCTCTGGTCCTACCAACCGACCACAAGAAACCCTCTGGTAAGTACACATAGTCTAACCCCTCTGGTTCAGCTTCAGTATAGACTCTCTGGGTAAGCCCTCACTATCAATTCTCCCCTATAGTCTCGTATCGGTAACTAAAAGGCACTTTGGGAAAGCACTTACGTCACATTCCCCATGTGGCCCTCGTCGAGGAACTATAGACACTCTGAGGAAGAACTTACAACCATTCCTCTTATGGTCTCACATCGTAAAAGTAAAAACAGACACTCTAGAGAATCCCTTACGTCCATTCTCCCTATGGTCCAGTACATCAGGTTCTCACAGCCTTATGTAAGTCAAACAAGAATAGAAATGAAAAGTGGCCAACGTAAACCTCAATAACAACTTGGCTAACCATTCTACAACATTATAGCATGTCAGATAAACAACCACTCCATCCTACACTACTAATAATGAAAAAAACAAGGAAACCCAATAGGCTAAGCAAGACTAAACGGTCAAAAACAAAACATTCACAGGAAAAAACTTCCAAAGTGTAGCAATTAACACTATTCACATTCAATTAACCTATACTCAAGAATAAAATCATAGCAGGAAATTAACAGGGTTAAAACCATAAACACTAAATACCCCGATCAACTGTATTGAGCACTTTTGCACATAAAATTCAAATAGAATATACATAAAGGAACAAACCACCTACCTCGGCTTCAGGATATCAATATACTTGAGTCTCAGGCCTTGAATCATCTTAGAAAGTTGTATATCTACAAAAACATCTAAAACGTTCAACTCGTGATATCTCACGAGAGAGAAGGAATCAGAAGAAGTTGTTCAAGAAGAAGATAGAACACACCAATGTGATTCCAACGCAACTGATAGAGTCTAATTCAGAGAACAGATGCTCGATCGGGAGATCAGGGAAAGATTGTGGTCGTACAATGTCTCCTGGATGAACTGGGTCGTGAAGGAGGGATTTCTGCCAATTAGATGTGACCCTGGTCCATTTAATGAAATAAAAAGAAAGTACACTGTGTGTAATTTAGAAGTACATGGCGTGTACTTGCCCTTACCGGCCCCTGCATTAGGCGGTCTCTAGGTCACCACACATGGCTGTATGTTTGGCTGTTACACGACCATCACACAGCAACAAGTGGCAATAGAGAACATGGTGTGTACTTATAAAGTACAGAACATGTACTTCAAAAATTTCCAGAAACTCATCTTTTCTCAAAAACACCAAAAAAAATAAAAAAACATACTTGAAAATAAGATCTGGGTTTTTAGATATTTTGACTCTTAGCCCTCATGATTCTTCATCATCACCATCATGTCCCACCATCACCTACTTAGTCCCTACAATATGAATCTGGAACACTTCACCACGATTTCATTAGGTTTTCCCAAGAACTAAAACAAATATTTAATTCTTCTCAACCATTCTTCATCCTCTTGTGGATCATTGGATCCTGTTAATGATAGTGGATTCTGGTGAAGAATCTCCAAATAAAAATCACATAGAACATTCCTTTAAGGTCCAACAACTAGATCCCCTGAAACATCCTGAACTGGGATTCATGCACTAGTGCCCTGAGCTTGACTTCCACATGACCTCAGGCATGCCTCCTTATGTTCCAGAGGCTACTAACTATTAGTGAGGGGTTGATAATTCCTCCAATGGCCCGAAGGCCTTCATTTTTTATTTATTTTTTTGATAATCTACCTTTCAAGGGGTGAGGTGGAACCCTAACAAGGCCCGTAGGCATAGGTATTACATGGCCCATAGGCCTTAGAGGAATTCGTTTTCCCGTAAGCTACAAACATTACATACAACCCAAAATAACTACTTGGAACTGCTCCTCCCCAGCATCTTCATCGTGAAATCAGCTCTCCACCTTCGTATGGATATTCAACTAGGCATTCCCGTGTATACACAAGCTTGTCCTGATGGCAGGTGTCATACCCTCTCATTCTTGCAATCTGTTTAGCTTCTGCTATGGTGAAAGCTCTTTGCTCATCCTCCTTGTAGAGATTATTCCTCATAGTTCATCTGGTTTTCATCTACACTTAAGGTGGCCCGAAGGCCTTGAGGTGGCTCGAAGGCCTTACTGACCCGAAGGACTGGGTGGCCCGAAGGCCTTAAAGGACTCGGGGACCAAATCTGTGGCCCGAAGTCCCAAACGGGGTCATATTCCCGGTTGCTACAGTGCCAAAAAGTATTTGCTACAGTTCCCACTACAGTACCTACTACAGTACTACACAGTTCCAGCTACAGTACTACAACAGTACTAGAAATAATGTCTCCACCTGGATTTGATCCCAGGTCTCCCGGATGCACTTTCAGAGTCCTTACCAACTGGGCTAAGGCTCATGTACAGGGGTTGATAATTCAATCCTAAGGATAATATACCCTCTTTTATCAAAGTAAATATCCAGTGAAAATAAATAATCAAAATAATAAGAAAATATAACCATAGACAGTACCAATAGCTCAAAATAAACAATAAAAAACATACATTATCCAATAAAGAAATAAAACATGTCTTCCAATGTATGTGTCATGTGCTAAAAATGAAACTAAAAATAAGGAGACAAGTAACACTCAAACTAGTCTTGAACCACGTCTGGTTCCCTCAACCATGATCCATCCTGACTCAACCATCTAACACAGGCCCCTGACTCTTAACCTATCCTACATCCATGAAATCTATTCAGGTATCTACTAGGTATCCCAAATAAGGTGTGAGTGCAACTTTTTAGGCTACCACCAATGGTGCCTCAAACAAATCCAGTCATTAACAAGTGTATACAGATGTACAAATAAATAATTACAGTGCGTAAGTAAACATCTATCACATTATCATAAAAACCATTAATAACCACATAACTCAGATTTTGAACCAAGCCACATATTCATTTCATAATTCATGTATGTTTATCATTAGTGCATAACTCCATGTATAACACCTCATATCCCATTCATTTATATCCATCATTGGTGCATAATTCCATTTCAAACACCCCAAAAACTCATTGGTGTAGAACACCATTTCAAATGCCCCAAAATATCAACAATATAGAAAAATCTATCTTTGGTGTAGAACGCCATGTCTAACACCCCAAAATCTCATTTGGTGTATAAAACCATGTCTAACACCTCAAAATCTCATTGGTGTAGAATTCCATGTCTAACACCCCAAAATTCCATTGGTGTATAATTCCATGTGTAACACCCAAAAATCTCAACCATTTATTTATATCATTATTATGGGTGTAGATCATCATGTCAAACAACCCATTTCACAAGAACGACTAATCAAAATTAGTCCTATTATCATAATTAACCACCACTAAATACATTAAATAATTCATAAATTAATTAATCCAATTTCGTTAATTAATTCAACAATCAATTAATCATTTCACAACTTTCAACATCCAATAATTAATTCACCAATTAATTACACTAAATCACAAATTATAAATTTGACAATTAAATCAACAATTAATTATCCCAATTTCCCAATCAATACATTGAGAGATAATTCATCAATTAATTATCCTTATTTCACATTAAACTACCCAATTCATAAATCTCAATTCCATCGTGATTAATTCTCACAATTAATTTTAAATCACAAATCCATAGGAGATTACATCTACCAAAAAAAGAGGGATCATAAGGGGATGAATAATAAATAAATTGGATGAGTTCCTATTATAGGGATAGGATGGGGTCTTTAATTCATGATTTTAATTTCAAATAATAGAGGTCATATGACCTTTTAATCCCTCCAAAAAATATCAAAAAAAATATAAAAGTCTTTCTAGAGTCGAATGAGGTTCAAAATAGGTGAGTCCCAGGGGTTTGGGGGATTTTAAAAATAATTTTCAGCCCACTAAAAAAATCATGCACAATTTCCTTGGTAGAGGCACACAATTTTCCCAAACCATGCACCAAACATGGAAAAGTTGTTTTAAGAGTGCATGGTTTTTATTTTTAGGGAACCCAGTTTTTGAAATTATGCAGTAGCCATGAAAACCCTCACTGTCCAAGGCTACAAAGTTTGTTGGGTTAGGTGCATAGTTTACCCTAACCAGGCTCCAACCATGCACAACCCCCTTTTCATCCATTTTTCTCAAAAATCTACCCAAACACACCCTAATAAAAACCCAAATGAATATAACTTAAATAAAAACCAAACATACCTAAAATAAAGCCCAAGTCAACTCCAGAACAGTTTTGGATCTTACAATATCTCCACCTTATAACAGCTCATCCTTGATCTACACTCCCAATCTTCTCTAAGATTCTGATCCAAAAAGATTGGGTAACTAGGATCACATATCTACTTTCATTTTCCATGTTTCCTCATGTATACACCCACGATGCCACAATACATGAACTATCAGCATGGTATTTCCCTGAAACACTTTTTCGCTATGATCCAATACACGTATCAAATGCTCCTAAAATATGCATCAATATTAAGCTCAAACTCATCCACATCGATCACAAGAGAAGGGTCAGTTTGATACTATTGTAGTTTTGATACTTGGAAATCATCATGCATATCACTAAATTTCTATGGAAGAGTAAATCAGTACACCACCAGCCCAATTCTCTCCACAATCTCAAAAGTTCCAACAAATCTGGGCGCCAACTTTTTCTATCTCTATATCCATCGAGGACCCAACCTCGGTGACACCTAAAGAAATACATGATCACCCTTTATAAACTCTAGGGCCTATCTTCATCTATCTGCATATGACTTCTTCTTAATTTGAGTTGTATCCATACGTTTCTAAATCAATTGTACCTTCTTCGACATCTCCTGCACGAGACTTAGTCACAACAACTATGAATCACCTACCTCCATCTAGTATAATTGTGGTATTCATGTCCTATCATAGATATACTCATATGGTTCCATCTATATACTGGACTGATAACTATTGTTATAGAAAAACCCCACTATAACCTAGCGCTTCTCTCAAAATATGATAAAATCCATCACACATTCTCATGGGATATCTTTTAGCAGGTTTATGGTTTGCTCTGACTTCCCATCTATCTGTGGGTTGAAATTTGTACTCAATAACACATGTTTTTTTAGTTCTTTTTTGAAATCCCTATTAGAAACTTTTTGTAAAGTGTGAATCATGATCTAAAAATATAATATGTAGCACCCCATGCAGATGAACTACCTCTTGAACATACAAATCTCACAACTTCTCCCCTGATAAATAATTGTGTATATGAAAGAAATGTTCCGAATTCACCGGTTGATCCACAAAAATCAAAATAGAGTCATTCCTTCTTGGTGTCTTCATAAGATCTACCAAAAATCCATTTTCATTTTATCACACTTGCATTATTGAATGGGAAAAGAATATAGAAATCCTTCAGGCCATTGATGCTCTTTCTTCACCAACTGATAGGTGTAGTATCATGTCACAAACCATACTATATACTTTTTCATTCCTGGTCACCAAAACTGTCATCATACGTCTTGGTACATTTTGATCGCTCCAACATGCACTGCCCACTTCAAGGTATGATATTTCAGTATGAGCTCCCCTAGCATGCTCATAGGCACAAAAAACTGATTCCTGAAATAGATAATATCATTCTTTTCTATACCCTAATTGGATGGTGACTCCCCACCTTGAAGGACTTATATCAAGGTCAAACATTATAGATCCTCATATTTACTGCCTCAAATCCATCTCAATAGTGTAGATTCTTCATAAACTGAAACTAGAGTCATCTACAAATGACTCCCCTGAACCACTACATACATTTGATCTGGTAAAGACATCATCATTCAATCAGCACTAGATTCCTAAACCATCTGAGTCTGAGTTTTCTTACTCAAGGTGTCATCCACACTATTTCCTTTCCCAAGAATATATTCTAGCTCAAAATTGAAAGACATAATATACTCAACCCATATCCATAGCCAACGATTTAGATCTCATTGGGATAATATATACCTTAGGCTCTTGTTATCTATATACACTATAAAGTTATCACCCAAAAGATATTGTCACCAAAAATTTTGATCATAAAACATGACTATCAACTCGAGGTCATGCATATGGTAGTTCCATTTTGGTGGTATCAATTGTCGAGACCCATAGGCTACGACTCGATCTCCTTGAATCAACACTACTCTGAATCCAATCTCAATAGAATCACAATACCATGTGTACTCCTTACCTAGCTTGGGTAGGATCGAGATTGGTTTCAATGTCAAGAACTTCCTAAAATCCTAGAATGCCTTCTCACAAGCTTCCATCCATTTGAATTTTATCCCCTTCTTGGTCAAACCCAATATTGATACTTCAAAACGGTAAAATTCCTAGATGACCCTATGATAATATATAGCTAAACCTAGAAATCTTCAGATATAAAACACATTATTGGGCTGCTCTTAATAAACCACTGCATGAACCTTCTCTGGATCCACTTCCACGCCTTCCTCTGAGATGATGTTCCCAAAAAAGTGCACCTGGTCAATCCAAAACTGACACTTATATAGATTTTCATATACTTAATGCCCTCTTAGTGTACTTAGGGAAATGTAAATATGTTGGGAATTATCTCAATGATTCTTGGAGTTCACCAAGAAGTCTTCTACATACACCACTACAAAATGAACCAGGTATATATGAATGATTTCTTTCATTAATGAAATAAACACTTTTGGTTTTCTTGTCAACAAAAATGGTATTAAAATGAACTCATATAGGTTATACATACTTATAAAGGTATTCCTCAGTATATCAAAAATCCAAACTCTTAGCTAATGATACCCTGATCTCAAGTCGATCTTCAAAAACATACAAACTCCCTTAAACTATTAAAATAGGTTATTAATACGTGGAAGAGGATATCAGTTCTTTTTTATCATCTTGTTTGACTTTTGATAATCGATACACAAGCACAAACTCCCATCATCCTTCTTTTTTAACAACACTAGTTATCCCCAAGTCGACGTACATGGATATATAAACCCCTAATCCTCAAAATATTCTAGATACTTCTTGATATCTTGAAACTCAATCAGTGCTATTATGTATGGTTGAATAGAAACAGGATCATCCCCAGGCCAGAGATCAATAGTAAATTCGACATCTTTCTTAGGTGGATGCCCTGATAAGTCTTTAGAAAAAACATCATGTAACTTCTCCAACACTAGTGGAAACATATCATGTTTAATTCCTAAATCATTTAGCAAAAAACTGCCAACATGGTATGTGTGTTCTCCAAATTTTTGATTAATTGTCCCTTCTTGGACTTTCTGGATATCCCACTCCCCATGGAGAACATACTAGTTTCCCTTAGGTGATGTAAAAGTCACTCTACTATGGTAATATACTATGTGAGCTCAGTATGTGACTAGCCAGTCTATACCCATAATTAGGTCGAAGCCTAAAATTTCAATGTTATAGAGATCCCACAAAAATCGATACTCTCCAACTTCAAGAGAACATCCCTTTCAAATAAAAATGTCTCTGGATTGTACTCCCAATGGTGTATCTATATTCATTACCCTACTAAAAAAGTCCACCACTAAGATCAAACCATTAACTAGTATTGTAGATATAAAAGAATGAAAGGCACCAGTATCAAATAAGGTGCTAGATAATGTAGAAGCTATTATAATAGTACCTCTAACTATCGATGGACCATCCTTGATCTCTCCAAGTGTGGTATGCACTGTATGTAACTTCCCTACCCCTCTTCCTTCTGATGTCGTTCGACTCCCTTGAGTTGCATCACTCTGCTGATATGGGAACTGTTTCCTAGAATCACCATGTCCATTCCACTACTATTTTATCATTTATAATTATAGCTACAAGACTGATATGGGGTAGAAGATCCTTATTGGGTCTACTAGGTCGAATACCCTGAGAGGGGGGGTGAATAAGGGTATGGTAGATTAATGCTTTCTCCTTTTTTGGATCTTGTTTTGTAGTTAGAAAAAACTCATTTTCTCTTCCTCCTGCATCAATATACATATAGATATGAAATCATTCACAAGACACAGTGATTTTTACTTAGTTCACCCTCATTGGGCTACGTCCAAGGAGAATATAACAAAAATGTGTCGATGTACCAAATTCACTAAGGCTCACATCTAATAATAATCATAATGTTCAGGCTAGATCTTCTATGCTAAAGATCATTGTCTTTTCAAGATTTAGGGTCTACTCACAACATTCCTTATTGAAACTCCCTGTGCCTTTTTCTCTGGATCACTACCGGTGGAAAGGGTAACCATCTTCTTCTTCCTTTGTTGTGTGCTCTTTGAAAAGAATCACCTAAAAATTTATGGACTTGTAGGTCAAACCCAGTTTATAGAAATGTAGTTGCCTTCATTTGAAAGAATTATTACATCCTAAACTATAGGTATATGCTCCATTGAAGTTCCTTTTCCACCCATCGATGAAGTCCACCTTCTCGGGTATAGTTAAATACCAGAAAAGACTTTTGCAAACTAAATTGAAGCTTTTTCAAGATTCCCTAAGAAAATCATGAACCAACATCCTATCCTGCATACTAAGTACCTGTTTTGGTATGATAGACACCTTCTTTGCATATCTTCACTGCTACCATGAACCTTCCTTCATTCGCGGACTGCCTTTGCCTTCACGATCACCTACCGTTGCCGCATACCAACTCTGCGAACCTTCACTGTGAAATCACCCTTTTTCCATGAACTATTCATTATTCTCAGACTCCCATTGCTTCCACATACCTGAGCTCCCCCTACACATACTGCTTGTTTAATTCTCCCTCTCGCATAACGAATATTCCTCCACCACATACTGATACAACTCTTTCTGCGTACCAGAATTCTTCCTCCGCATTCCATAATACTTTTGCGGGTCAAGAATCCCCGCAAACACCTTCAGCGTGAACCACTTTTGGACTTTGTGGAATTCCCAGAGAAAAATATGATTTCTAATTATATTTAATATTCACATTAATTGGTGGGATTATAAATTCTTATAAAGGTAAAGATATCCACTTAATCATCTTAATTGATATTTACTAAATATTCTAACCAGCCTCCACCACTCACCGACTCTTCATCCACTGCAAACTGCAAGCCATCCGTGATCCATTTTCTAATGTGCTTCACCTACCGCCTTTGCTCCTACATGGTTGACCTCCTCCCCTAATGCCAAACCATCCACATACCACATCATCTTTAACTACGAACCGTGTTTGGTTTCGCGAACCGCACCCGCATACCGTTTCTACTGCTCTACATACCGTTCCTGGAACATGGTACGTGACCCATGTATTAAGGTAATCTATTCTCACTTGTTGCTGATTTTCTTCAACATTATTCATACCATTCACTCCTATGAAGAAATACCTCCATTTCAAACATCAAACTCCCGATTTGGAGGCCCAAAAATTTGGAAAATACTAGGAAACTACACCACCATAAAAACCTATCTTCAGAAAAAACCAATCATACTCACTTATGGTCATCTAGCTTTGTCAACAAACACAATCATACCCAAGATATATCGATATAAATCCTTCATGTATTTTTTCTAAACAATATCCTCTTTTGGGTTTGTTGAAAACTCCTCTCACAAAAATTCTCAACACTTTGACATATCATTAAAGCTTGTTCCAACCGCTACCACTATTTGCCTCTTTCAATTCTAATAGAAATCAAGGATTAAATAAACACATACTCTAAACCCACATGAGAAATTATCTCCAAGAGAAACAAGAGTAAATGAAAATATCATCAATTAATCACTTCATTTCAGATACCAACTTTTGACACCAACATGATATTGATTGCTTAAACTGACACCAATTGCTTAAACTGATACCAATTGTTGATCGTTGGAAACGTTCTCATACCATTACAACATTTCTCTTCTACTTTTATCATGGCCCTTTATCTATCATGGTATCTACTCTTTGATCAATCACTTAAATTATCTTTATATTTAATGCTCCCCCTATCATAGCTCAGATTAAACTCCCCATATCTCACTGCTACACTTAACAGCTTCTCCCTGTGTCTTTTCTTCCCCCAAAAATAGTCTCACTTTCTCCCCCTTTGTCAACGAACTCGAAGGCACTTCAAGGTTGACTTTAATGGGGTAAATAACACACATAATCACATTAGGGAAAGACACACCATACCTTAGGGATAGGGGGACCCACATCTACACTTTTTCAAGTGCGGGAAGTCGACTGGACTCCTAGAGCCAGTCGATGCCTTTCAAATACTTCTTTGGGTAAGGAATTTTTAAGAATATCTACAACGTGTTGTTTTATGGGCACATAATACAACTTCACAAGCCCTTGCTTCACTTTCTCATTGATAAAATGATATTTGATTTCAATATGATTTGTCATTGAGTGATGGGCTGGATTTTGGATCAGATTTATAGCACTTGAATTATCACAATGGATTCCAATTGGAGAATTCACTTCAATTCCCATATCTTAGTGTTTATGCTTCATCCAAAATATTTGTGTTAAAGCTTGAGTAGTTGTAATGTATTCAGCTTCTATAGTTCTCAATGAAATGAAATCTTGTTTCTTGCTTAACAATAAAATACACAAACCTTAAGATAAAATGCACCTCCTCATGTTGATTTCCTATCATCTGCTGAACCATCCCAATCCACATCTATATATCCCAATAACCCTAGATGATATTTTTCATTATACATTAGTCCAAAATAAAATATTCCCTTGATATACCGAAGAATTATTTTTACTCCAATCATGTGGGTTTTCTTGAGATTGATTTCATACCTCGTTGCATGGCATGTGGAAAATACAATATTAGTCCTTTTCGTTGTCAAGTACAACAGACTTCCAATGATCTACCTATATTATCTGATATTAACTGTCTTACCTTCATCATCTCATGACAATTTCAACCAGGTAGCAACTGGAGTCTTCATCTCTTTGGAATCATCCATTCCAAACCTTCTCAAAACCTACTTGGCATATTTATATTGTGAAATAAAAGTTCCATTACTTCCTTGTGTCACTTGTAATCCAAGGAAAAATATCATCTCTCCAATCATCATCATTTTTAACTCACTTTTAATGAATTCAGAAAATTTTCTACATTGTGCTTCATTTGATCCACCAAAGATTATGTCATCAACATAAACCAACACCATCATTCTTTGATTGTTTCCATTGTTGTAATACAAATTGTAATCAACTCAACCATGCAGAAAACCGAGGTTCTTTAGAAATTGATCAGGCCTTGAATACCATGCTCTTGGTGCTTACTTAACACCATATAAAGCCTTATTCAATAGAAAAACTTTGTTCTCATCTTCATTAATGAGAAAGCCATATGGTTTCTCAATGTAGAATTTTTCTTCTAGAACTCCATTCAGAAATACTGACTTGACATCCATCTAGAAAACATTAAACTTTTTTTGCACAACTATGGCCAAGAATAATCTAATTGTCTCAATCCTTGCAACATGTGTGAATGTTTCATCTACATCTATACCCTATATCTGGGAGTACCCTTTTTACACAATTAGTGCTTTGTTTCAAATCACAACACTGTCTTCATTCATTTTGTTGAGAAAGACCCATTTTTTCCCTATGAAATTCTTTTCTTCTAGTCTCAAAACAATTTCCCATGATTTATTATTCTCAATTTGGTCAAGATCTATATTCATTTACTGAACCCAACTCTCATCTCCAGTTGCTTCAGCAAATAATTTAGGCTCCACTTGTAATAATTATGATGCTTGTTGTAGAGACTTCATCCTTCTTGTCTGTACTAAGGCTATTTGATCACCAATTATTTTATGCCAGTAAATTTCAGCTCTTCTTGCTGGTCTCTGGGAAGATATTGATTTATTGTCATCATTTGAGACTTCTTCTGAATCAATATCTAGAGTTGGAGTGTCTCCTGATCTACTCATCTTTTCATCGATATCCTCCTAATTCTGATCATGTATTTACTGAATATTTTGTTCATTTTCTACAATAGTCACATCATGACTTTCAACTATATTTCTAAATCACTTATTAAAGAATTTATATGCTTTTCTTTTCTTTGAGTATCCATGAAATATCCCTTCATCCCCACCAGATTAAAATTTCTTATGTTTCTCCTTATTGAGAATGAAACATTTACTTCTGAATATTAGAAAGTACTTTAATGATGGCTTATTTCCATTCCACAACTCATATGGAGTATTCTACTCTTTTGTACAAAGTAAGTCTCTATTTTAATTGTATACTACTATCATCAATGCTTATTTCTAAAAAATTTCTGAATGATCTTTCTCAATGTGAATTGTTTTGGCCATGTTGTTGAAAATCTGATTTCTTCTCTCAAATACTCAATTCTATAGTGGATTTCTTATTACTAAAATATGATGCATTATCCCATTTTTTTGAGATAATACTACACTTGGCTATTTGTGAAATCTGTTCCATTATCTGTTCAAATCGTTTGGATTTTTGAACAAACATCTTTTCATATTCTCATCGCTATCTTGTAATGCAACTAAACACTTCAGATTTGTGAGTGATTATTGAAACCCATGGAATTATACTATAGTAATAAATGAATAGAACATAATATCTCATCCCATAAATAGTTGTTGGGGGAACTGGCCCACACACATCAATATGCACCATCTCAATGAATCTTGTTGGCTATTTCTCCTTTTGCTTATATGTGTTTTAAATGACCTTCCCCTGTTGAAAGACATCACACGTATGAGTACGATCACATGATAATCTAGGGAGATTTTGAGATGCATCATATTTGACCATATCTTCCAAGGAACCTTGGATAATATTCCCAACAAACTTATGCCATAACTTTTTTTTCTTCATCCTTGGACAGAAATCATGTATCTTCTTCTCCACTTACGAGGTGGAGATTCCCTTTCGTACACTTTCCTTGAAAAACAACATCACCATCATTTTTATTTTATGATACATAATTTCATGGAAAAACTTGTGGCATTTCTTGAGTCAAACAATTGACTAAAACTAATAAATTTGTGAATAATCCCCTTAAAAACCAAGACATCTGCTCGCCTCATGTCTTTTCCTCCAAACTTGGCTTTTCGTGAACCAATAATTTTCAGTCCCTCATCATTTCTTAATCTTTCAATAACTTATTTATCATACCTAATTCAAATTACTAGATTCTTATTTCCCATCATATGGGAAGTGCATCCACTTTCAATTATCCATATTTCTGTGTGATCGGATTCCTTGAATGCAATTTCTACAACCACGGCCTACTCGTCCCGTTTATTTTTGACCCAAGCCATTGAATTTGTAACTGATATGGAATGATAATCTTGATCTTCCTCGATATATGATGGGTCAGCTTCAACCTACAAAGCTTAAAATCAATCTTGAAATTTCATCTTACTTGAAGATACTTTTGGTTACTTCTTAGGAATAAATTATGTTTGCCTCAGCACATTCATCTGCCTTGTTGTTGTGAAATATCCTTCCATATGTCTGATACCTTTACACCTGAAACAATGATCGTCAAATGATGACCTATAATTTTGAACTATGTATGACCACCTCTGTTGGTCTTGTTCCCTTTGGTACCTCTTTTCTATGGAACATACATTTTGAGAGTGTCCCATATTACCACAACAATAGTATCTTATGTGAGGTATATTCCTATGTGGTAATGATGCACCATTAATTATACCTTGGGTTCTATGAAACTTATGATTCTGCTTTATACCCAAATCATTCTTCAATCTTGGAGTGGGTGTTTGTGGTATGACTTAAACCATCACTACTTATTGTTTTAGATCAAGCCCCTTTTGTTCTAATGGACCATTCTGCTGAAATATTATCTTATCGGTTTCCCATGTTATCTTCTTTCCTAATGTTGAACTAAGGGTTGGCAGTTTCTCTTGATCTTCAATTTTTTATCACAAACTGATGACCTCTTATTCAATATGATCAATACGTTTGACTTGATCTTTTCTAGTTTCAGTCAAACTATCAATTTCATTTCTCTATTTTTCAATTTTTTGTTTGTACTCAACCACCTTTTCAGAGCTTTCTGGAATAGAAGGCCTCATCTTTTCAATTTATTCATTTAGATCAGAATTCTCTTCTTTCGACTATTGCATAATGATTTTGGCATCACGAACAACTTTTTTAGGTTTCTTCATTTTGGCTCTAAAAATATCTCTCTCTTCAAGAGAATCTTATAATTTATCCTGAAGATCAACTCATCCTTCAATTTCCCCTTCTTCATTGTCACTTTCTTCTCTCGTTAAAGAATTTCTAGAAACTTCCACTAAAGCATCTACTTTATGATCTGTGTAGTCCTCCAACTCTTCTGCCTCAGATTCTTCTGAAATTTAATCCCCTCTTGAATGTAGATTAATCTATTTGAAGAACGTTCTCCTAGTACTTCTCTTCTCTTTATCATTTGATGACTACTTATTTTGGAAAATTTCATCATTTTACTCATTTTCATCATAAAATTTATTAGTACATTTTGATGCAAAAAACCCAATATTTTTGCACTGAATTCATTCAATTGAAAGTTTACATTTGAACATTCCTTTTTTTCTTTGCAGATTAGAGGATAGAAATGACATGACATCATCTGTATTGTCTTCCTATAGAAAATATTTAATGGAGAGATTCTTCATGACCTTGAACTCCACTTCCTTTGACTTATCCTCTTCCACTACATCATTGTCATAATTTCTCATTTTATATGCTACAAGGGTACTATGCAGGTTATCTAGTGTCATGTCTTTCGGGTCTTTGTCTTCTAACACTGAATCTTTTGGATTGAACTGCGGTGGAAGTTTCCTCAATATATGTTTCAAAATTTTTATATCTTCAATGAATTCTCCAAGACCCCTCATGTCTTCTACAATAATATTAATCATATCCAATAATTCCTCAACAATATCATTGGTATTAATTCTGAGATCCTCATACTTTTTTTACAGAACCTACTGCTTTGATTCTCGAACTTTTGTGTCACCCTTATAAATGTTCAACAAATTTTCCCTCATTGAATGTGATGTTTTACATAAAATAACCTTCATATAGACTACATTTGATAGGTATCCCCCTAAAGAATTGATCCCGTTAGTATCAGCATCAAATTCTCTTATTTCATCTTCGGATAAAACACCACTATTAATGTTAGCTGATATTCTATGCATAGGGGCTGTGAAGACATCTGTCCCTACTGATCGGAAGTAGTGATTCATTTGATTCTTCCATAGTTGAAAATTGTTTCCATCTCAAATCAGAATTACTTTATGATTTATCACCTCCATTTCTTCTTATATGAGAGAAACACTGACTTTCAACCTTTCCCTCTGACACCACTTGTTGGGTCCACTAGGTCGAATCCCCTGAGAGGGGGTTGAATCAAGGTATGGTAGATTAAAGAATTCTCATTTTTGGATATTGTTTGGTTGTTAGAAAAAACTCAATTCTCTCTTCCACCTGTAGAAATATACATACCAATATGAAATCATGCACATGACCCAACGATTTTTACTTGTTTCACCCACAATGGGATATGTCTATGGGGCATACAAAAACATGTTTCGATGTACCAAATTCACTGAGGAACCCGGACAATAATGAGTACAATGTTCGGGATAGATCTTTAATGCCTAGGATCACTACCTTTACAAGGTTTAGGGTCTGCTCACTGCATTCCCAAGGGTCACTCCCTATGCCTCTTTATCTGTCTCACTGCTGATGGAAAGGGACACTGTCTTCCTCTTCCTTCACTCGGTGCTCTTGGAAAGGAATCCACTCATAGTTTAAGGACTTGTAGGTAAAACACAGTTTATGGATGTGTAGGTCCCCTCATTTTCATGAATTCCTTCATCCTAAAACATAGGTAGATATTCTGTTGAACTTCCTTTTTCAACTTCTGATGAAGTCCACCTTCCCAGGTACTGTTAAATACCAGAAAAGACTTTTGCAAACTGAATTTATTCTTTTTCAAGATTCCCTGAGAAAATCGTGAACCACCTTCCTCTCCCACATATTGATTACTAGGTTTGGTATGCGGAACACCTTTATTATGTACCATCGAAGCTACCACGCACTGTCCATCTTCCACAGATAGCCTCCACCTTTGCGATCGTGTACCACTACCGCATACCGACTTTGTGAACCTTCTCTTCAAAATCACCCTCTGTCTGTGAACTATTCATTGTTCTTAGACTGCCTTTGCTTTCGCATACAGGAGATACCCCTCCATGTACCTATTGTACAATTTTCTCTCTCACATACTGAATCTTCCTCCTCTGAATACCGAGACAACTTCTTCTGCGTACCGGACATCCTCCTCCACGTACCAGACTTCCTCTGTGGGTTAAGAATCCCCACTAACACCATCAGCGCAAACCACTTTCTGACATTTCCAAATTCTCAGAGAAAAATATGCATTATAATAAAGTTAAATCTCCATAGTAATTGGTGGGTTTAGCAATTCTTATATAGGAAAATATATCCACTTAATCCGCTTAATCGAGATTTACAAAATCTTCGAACTAGCCTCCACCGCTTACCGATTCTCCATCCACTGCGAATCGCAAGTCATCAGAGAACCATTTTCCTATGCACTCCGAGTACTGCCTTTTCTCTTACATGTTCAAACTCCTACCTTGATGCCAAACCATCTCCATACTGCATCGCCTTCCACCGTGAACTGTGTTCGGTTTTGCAAACCACACCCGCGTACCGTTTCAGATTCTCGACGTACCATTCTCAGAACATGGTACGCGTCCCATGTATAAAGGTATGTCATTCTAAACCTTTTCTGATTTTATTCAACATTATTCATATAGTTCAATTCTACGAAGAAATCCTTCATTTTCCAACATTAAAATCCCAATTTTGAGGCCCAAAAAATTGGCAAACACTGAGAAACTGCGCCACCTTAAAAACCTATCTTTGAGAAAAACCAATCATACTCACTTGAGATCATCTGGCTATGTAAAAAAACACAATTATACCCAAAACATACTAAGAGGATGCCTTGAAGGGTTTTTTCCAAACAACCCTCTTCCTGCACCTTGGTTCAATCTAGATCGTCCATCTCCAGCTGTATATCTTAGTTTTCAACAAAACCTTTGTTGATGCCCCATCTTTCTACAAGATCAGCACACTTCTAGTGGTTGGGGACAATAAATAAAATAGTGTATCGGCCAACCACACTGGTGAAAAACCACATGGGTAGGATCTTGAATAACTAATCCCCCTGACTTTCCACTCCACTTTCCACTACTTTGGTTAAAGTTCTCATAATGATGCTTCATTATTTTAGAAAATGTACCTCCATATTTTTCAGAAGAAACCACCTATCTGACACTAGAATCATATTTCATGTTACCCTTTGAGATGATATTATGATTCACCACCTCTAATAACTATTTAATCCTAAATATATTCACCTTTTACTTAATCTCACACATAATTTCATCCAGAAATTGTTTCACTAAAGTAGCCTCAGTTGTTTCCAATGATGGCGTAAAGTGCTACAAATCTGTGAAGCTTCCAACATAATCCATCACATACGTGCTACCCTAAGTCAACTACATGACTATTCTACTCTCACTATTCTTATAATCTTTGGGTAAAAGTGTTCTAGGAACTTCTCCAAAAATTCCTTAAATACCATACCATTAGTTTATCCAGTTTTTTTGACATCCCATCAGTGTTTTGCTGATCCTTGTAGCATATAAGTAGCCAACTTGGCCCTCTTATCATCAGGTGTCTCCAGAAGGTCATGTATCATCTCGATCAACACAACCTAAGACTCACCTCTATCATGTCCACCCGTTAAAGTAAAATTTAGAGGGTGCTGCAACTAAAACTCCCTCATCGGGTAAGGCATGATCTTCTCAACCTTCTTTGGGTCTCTTCACATTAATTTCATGAAGCGATTGAAGTATTATAAAAACTCCTCCCCTACGTCCTCTCCTGGTACTATCGGTGCCTCATCTTCCACCATGGGAGGATCATCCATAGCCACTTCCTCTGGTCATCCTCTCAACAAGCAACATCATAGAGACATAACTCTCCAATGAAAAATACAAATATTAGGAATAATAACTCAACATTATCATATCTACATTAGAGGGAAAATCACAAAAAATCATCAAGTATTTTTCCCAAGCATTTCCACATGGTCAAAACTTAGGCGCTATCACTACCCTTAACCACCCTTTACCGATGTCTAGGTAAATAAGGGTAATAATTTTCTCATAGTCCAAGTTTCTCATATAGACACCCATTTATTCACATTATTGCAACATTTTACCACATCCAATTTCATATAAGAATATTTTTCAATTCAAATTCACAATTTAAGATAATAGTTTATGTTTAACAACATACCCATAACCCATTTTCCCATGCATTCCTAAAATTATGCATGTCAGAAAATAATCTTGAGTGCCCAGAATAATGCATGCATACAGAACACTCATTCTATTTAGGACTAGAAGCCAATCTAAAAAAATATCATAAACAATAATCACATCATACAACAAGTGCATCGCCCAAGGTTTAAAAACATTCAATGATAACATCAAACCAAAATAACAACAATCCCACCATGGGTACTTTGGTTCTCCCCATTACATGGTGTAGCTACTCCCATGCATGAGCTCATAATCAAGCCCCCACTCTTCCTAGACTCATATCTACCTTTCCCAAATAGTAAGACAAAATAAGAATAAATGAAAACTAGACTTTGATGCCACTTTGTAACCTCTCATCCCAAGTTCCATGCACCACATCCCTGAGTCGGATCACCACATAAACTCAGGCATCCATTTCTATATTCCGAAGGTTGTGACTAACAGTGAGGTTCTAATAAGTTGATCATGGGGTGGATATACCATCTTTTATTAGAGTAAAACACCATCAAAAATAAATATACAATTGAGGGAAAAAAATATATCCATAGAAAATACCAATATCTCTAAATAAACAATGTAGAACATACAAAATCAAACTAAAGTAGGAAAACATGTAATGCTAATGTATGTGTCAAGTGTCTAAAATTAAACTCAAAATAAATACACTAGAAACTCTCAATAGAGCCCTGAACTATGTCTGATTCCCTCAACCATTTTCTATCATGACTCACCCATCCAACATGGGCCCCTTGTCCTTACCATATCCTAAATCCACGAAATCTATTTGGGTATAGATCAGGCAGCCCAAATAGGGTGTCAGTACAACTTAGTAGGCCACCACTAAAGGTGTCTAAAACAAATCCAGTAAATAACTAGTATATGAAGTTGTACAAGGAAATCTTACAATGCATAATCAAACAGTTATCATATTTTCAATTAATCATTATTAACAATATAACTCGGGTTTTGAACCATGCCACATATTCAATTTTTAATTCATATATATTTATTATTGGTTCAAAATGGCATATATAATGCCCCAAATCCCATTAATTTATATCTATCATTGGTGTAAATCTCCATGTCTAACACCCCAGAATCCCATTTGTGCAGAACTCCATGTTTAAAACCCCAATATCTAAGCAATACATATAGATCAATATTTGGTGAAGAACATCATGTATAGCACACAAAAATCACATTTAGTGTAGAATTCCATGTCTAACACCCCAAAATCACGTTGGTGTAGAACCCCATGTCTAACACCCCAAAATCACATTGGTGTAAAATGACATGTCTAACACCCAAGAATACTATACATTTATTTATATCATTATTATGGGTGTAAATCATCATGTTTAACACCCCATTTCTCAATCATGATTAAAAAAATTTAATCGACGTATGATTATTAACCACTACTACTTTCATTAATTAATTCATAAATTAATTAATCCAAGTACATTAATTATTTCAACAATCCATTAACCATTTCACAATTTCAACATCCAATATTTTATTCACTAATTAATTACTCTAAATAATAAATTAACAATTTGATAATTAACTCAACAATTAATTATCCCAATTTCCTAATAATTAAAATTATAATTAATTCACCAATTAATTATCCTTATTTAACATTAAATTACTAAATTAGACTATCTCAATTCGACCATGATGAATTCTAAAAATTAATTACCAATCACAAATCCCAAGATCTCATAATTAATTCTCAAATTAATTATTTTGTTCAAAAATACCAAAATCTCACAATTTGACAAATATATCAATTAATTAATTTACCTAATTAATTAATTCAATTTAGTATTTTTATTTCAAAGAAATATCTATAAAAATACAACATTCATATATGAAATAAAAATATAAATATGAGATTTTAAAATTAGGCCACCTACCTCAATTAACTGATGAACAATTTCTTAATGGAAACTCCCCAAAATTGAGTGACACAATGATGTAGATTAGATATAGATCTATTACACTAAATAAATATTTATAAAATCAATATCTCTTAGATCTACACATATATCCACAAATCATGATCTACATTTTTTCAATCTAGATCTAGATGTAGAAAAAACAAGAGATTACATCCACCAAAAGAAAGATGGATCATAGGAGGATGAATGGGAAAGAGAAGGGATGAGATCCATTTATCAAGAAAGGAGCATATCTTCGTTTTGATATTTGAATCGAAAATAATAGAGGTTGGATGAGCCTAGAATCTATCTAGAAATCTCCAAAAACATGAAATTCCTCCTAAGGTTAAATGCAGGTCAAAATAGGTGAGTCCTAGGGGTTTGGGGATTTTTTTAAAAATTCAACCCACTTAAAAAGTTGAGCATGGTTTACATGGGAGAGTCACATGGTTTTAAATAATCATTCGCCAAAAGTGAACATGTTGTTTTAGGGGAACATGGATTCTCTTTTTAGGGCCCACAGTTTTTCAAACTATGTGCCATCCATGTGAACCCTAACTATCCATGGTGGAAAAGTTTTCTAGGTTGGGCGCATGGTTTTCCCTAACTTTTCTCCAACCATGCACAACCCCATTTTATTCCATTATTCTCAAAACTCCACCCAAGAACTTCTCAATAAAAACGAAAATGAATGAAACTTAAATAAAAAATCGTCAAAAATCAAACTTGAGTCAACTCCAAAAAAGGTCGGGATCTTACTAGGATGAATGAGAGTAGTGGTTTATGTACCAGATCTTGGATAGTACGCACAATCACCTCAACCATAATAGGGTCTATGGGAGGATTTTCACACTATAATTCATCAAAATATTCATCCTATATCTAATTTTCACATCTTATTAGAGGTAGGAAGCAACAAAACATTAGTAGACAATTTTGATGACATCAAATTAACACTAAAATTGAGAAACAAAGGAAATTAATCCCAAAATATAGGTAATAATGATTTTTATTTCAATCTATCCAAATTAAAAAGTAGGTAATTAACTATAACTAAACCCCAAGATGGATTTCCCAAACCACCCCTGGTGACTTAAGGTTTGTTATGGTGAGAGTTTTCTAGAAACTAAATTTTAAATACCTTGTAAGTATCAATAAGAATACCCAAATGCATACTGACATCAAGATAAGAAGCTAAACCTAGACCTTTGATTCCACTTTGTCATGAAACAGCCTAGGTACCCTGGTAACACAATAACTGGACCAGCCCTGACATAGCCCAAAGGGGTTTCTCGATCACCGTGGGTTGACGACTACACCTAGAATCATATAAAATGAAAGTAGGAATGATTTTCCCACAAACATTATAAAAGTAGAAAAACAAGTCAGTATGAATATAAAATAAAACTCCATAGTGAGTAGTTTACCGAAATTAAAACAGGTAAACAAATCAAAATTACTACAACTAAGTGATAGAAAATTGGATAAAAACCCATATCCTAATAGATTCAACTCTCCAATCCTCAAGGATCAGCATCCATGAAAACCAAGTGGTGCCTTACCCCTTTTCAAACTAGGTAAAAGATAATCTACAAACACCTTATGTCATAGGTAGGGTATGAGCTAAAATCCTAGTAGAGTCTCACAAAGGATTACATAATAAGATGCTGATATTTAATTAACAAATTAAGGGTTTCATGTTTAAATAAATAGGTATGAAACTTCATATCACAATTAAAACTATTCATGATTTACATTTCAAATGATGGAATATTTAAAAAATTGGATTTATAAAAAGATTATATAAAATATTTTAAATAAATTCATTAAGCTTGTAAAATAGTTAAAAAACATTGGCGCACATTTATATCTCATATATAAATAAGCGATCAACATGATCATCTTCCCAAAGTTACGATAGTTCTATGTTTTAGGATCCTCACATACACCAAGGTGATCATGAAAATATATATATACAACACATCCCTATGACACTATCCAAAGGTGACTTGTCACCATCCTATCAGGGAAGTGACATACTACACTATGTCTTGTTTCAGTTGTAAAGAATCCAAAGATTTCTATCCTAATAACTCACTTACTACCTCGGCTTTCATGTGATCTAGTACAATCAATAATGGTAAATTTATTTAAAACTATTGAAAATACAATTCATCTCATTCCCCCATTCCAAAAGTGAAAAAATTTCAATTAAAAACCAAAACACTTTTTTTAAATCAAAACATTCCTTTTCCAAGATAAGACCACTAGGATTTTATCAGAACCATTTCAATCCATTTTTCTCAAATACTACATTGAAATAAATTTCAATAAATAAATTTCTTAATTTAAATTCAACAATAAAATTCCACAATTTCCCATCAATTTCTCAAACAAACTTAAATTCAATGGAATTGTGGGGTATACCAATTTTGTGCCAAAAATTCAATTTCACATTCAAATCCCCCAATTCAATGGAATTGAGTTTTTAATTAAATAATTCAAATCAGTTTCAAGTGAATAATTTCAAAAAAAACAATTGAATCTAAATAAATTAATTTAGGGTCAATCAAATTTGGCCATAATAATAGAACCACATACTTTTCACAAAAACACAAAGCCTGCAATGCAACCCACCAACAATAAAGAAAGAGAAAAATATCTAGGAAATCAACCTAGAAACACTATTCAACAACGTAGTGCTTTAATCCAACAATACCAAGAGGATATTTTAAACTCCAAGAAGGTAAAGAGAAAGAGAAAGAGATACTGGGAGAAATCTTACACCATGCATCACACCAAAATCACAACAGTGATCAATTTCTAAACGAAACAACCCAGAAGGGTTTGAGGGTTCCAAAATCGCCTAGGAATGGAACTTTGGCAGAGAGAAAGGAAATCTAGAGACAAGGAAATATAATTTTCATCTAATTTTCCAGTTTAAAAACTACAGTTGGGACTTTATATTAATTATAACCCAATTACACTTCATATAATTGAAAAATCCCAAAATAACTAAAAAACATGTCTCCTTTTGTAAAAATTGGATTTATTATTATTTTATGAGTTACATGTTATGAAACCACATTACATAGTGTGTAAATACCTAGACAGATATTGAACCAGTAGGTTTTATGCTGAGAATCCAACAAATCACTAACATTACCATTATAGGTATCCTCCCAATTCCACCTCAACCCTACCAAGACAATTAAAAAGTAAAAACATGAAACTTTTTGAGATTTAATTGATAGAAATGTAATAGGTGTATACACATATTTATAGTTTTTTTATTGTGATGGGATTTTGTGATGAAAATTCCATCCCAAAAAGTATGTTGTTTGAAATATTTGTGATGGAATTATTACTTGTGATAGACTACTAATCTATCGCAAATTGCCATGACAAAAAAATAATTTTTCTCTCCCAATAAAAAAATATTTGTGATTGATTAGTTCATACCAAATAAATTTATCAATAGATTATTTGTGATGGATCAGTAAAAAAATAATTCATTTTTTGATAGATTCCATCGTAAATAAAAATTTGAATGATTATTTGTGATATATATGTAAAAAAAGTATTTGTGCTGGATTATTAAAAAATAGTTCTTATCAGGTGGTAATATTTGTTAGATATGTCATAAATAATCCTTATTAGAATGAGTTATTTGTGATGGATGAACTTTTCCATCACAAATAACGATGCAATAATAAACTATTCACAATAGAATTTTGATTTTGTCACCAATAGATCATTTATAATGTTTTACGCATGAGCGCCACAAAACATTTTGTGATTGATGAGTTCATAATTCTCAAAATGGTTTTATGGAAAAACTATTTATGGGGGACCAGCTGGTGTGTCTCAAATAAATCTATTTCTTAGACTTCTTGTGATGAAATAAAATCTCATCACAAAAATCATTTTTCCTATAGTGTAAGAAAAGACTCATTAAAGAAATCATCGTGGTAGGTGGTTCCAGTACATATAAAATTACTTAGGACTTACATTGGATTAGTCTGCCACTATTTTCATTAAATTAATAAATTAAATATTTCTTAGTTCCTAAAAAAATGAATTAAGTGTTTTTAGAAAATTCTTTAATTTTAAATTATAATACCTTTACAATGAAAATAATTTAATTACTTGGAAAAAATTTCAATGATACCTATTTAGGATTTAAATTGTTGTTTAAATGGGTTGTGAACAATTGATAAATTTTAGCAAGTGAAATAAGTATTGTTCGTTACTTATGGATGTTTCAAGAAAATTTAAATTATTTATCCATTCTATGCATGTTGGTGTCTAAAATGCATTCCCTCCATCTACTTAGGTTGAATAATTAAAATTAGAGTAGAGAACATGTTTCATAGTTTAATAAATTAATTGGTATGTATTTTTGTTCTTAAATGAGACCAGTGATGTGACTGATTAATACCTTAAGTCTAAATAGATTTTTTGAAGGTTGATGTCCCAAAACCCTTCCCCCAAAGCTTCCTCACCTAAGAAAACAATGAATAAAGGGAGATAATAACCTAAAATTTAACCTTTAATATGTCATGGGTTGCCGAATAGAACATTGGGTATATAATTCACACACATTGGAAGAATTACCCTCAATATAGGTCTATGGAGAAAAATATTATATGAGAATCCACTGACCAACCCCATGGATTAATAAAGAATAAATCTCAATACAGAATTTAATGTCATGAAAAAAATAAAACAACTGAACCTACCAAAAATGAAATCCCCACCAATGAATATGAAACTCCAACAACTCCTCACACTTGTAATGACCAACTCGATCACCAACCATATCTCACATACTTGAAAAATAGTTTATGTATACATAGGGTGAGAAAATCATGTATATTAAGAATCAACCTCCAAAACACCACTTGTGAAAATTTTAAAAGAAGAATACTTAAACCTATTTAATAAAAAAATGCAACGAACTCGTCACCTAAATTGGAAAAGTTACTTTCCACATCCCCACCATTGATTAATCACTAATTAATGCTTATAAATAATATATTATATGTAAAAATCATATATATATATATATATAATGGTAACATGGTTACACTTCGCCCACTGGTTTCTCACTCTCACACCCCATCGGCTCATGTACTCTATCCATCCCTTTTAAAAGTCATCATGTACCTTGAGGAATCATACCATGTCCATTCTGCATCTTATTCTGCCTAACACCTCATCATCATCATACCCAACAGTAATCAAGTGTATGCCCAGAAGCCACTATATCCCATGTAAATTCATTATACATCAATTCATCATAGCACATGTAGGTAAACCTATGGGAAGTTTTAGCCACCGTGACCTGATACAATCATGTACTATACCTCAATCCGTTATATCCCATACAAAAATCTATGGTAAAATTATGATCCATCACAACTTGAGAAAAAACAAAACTTATACTATAATTTATTAAATTTTTTTAAACTCTTATACCTAAAATAAATCCCATAAGTGAGTGGGGGAGAGGGAGAAGTCATCTATTTGTTCCCTCTCCATCCTAAATGTTGATCAAACACCCCCAACCATTTTTTGTGTGGCTTTCGCTACCAAAAAATTTGGTGAAGTGTATGAAATAATAAAAATATAGAATATATCACACACAACCACACTAAGAGTAGCTACATATCTTTAGAATGATCTACAGTTATCATCACACAAGACATCTAACCACCACCACTAAGGATAAAATCTCAACAAGAATACAAGCATCAAAGTTACAGATTAATTAGTTAATCAACTGTTAATTAATAATATTCTATTTTCAAATCCAAGATATATACTTTAATATTCTATCACAAGTGTTGTTATAACCATAATTTCTATTTCTTATATTCTCAAGTATGTCTTCATCATTTGATATTACCATGATCCATCTCCATTCATTTATTAAACCAATTATCATTTAAAAAATTATCAGGGTACAATTTGAAATGTTTTGTAGAGTCTAATAAAAATTATTAGAAAATGAAGAAGCGATTTAAAACCCAGTTTAATAGATATCCCATGAATTATGTATGAAACCAATATATAATATTGAAATGAATAAATAGTATAAATCTACCATACATTATACTGAAGATCCAATGTATCAAATCTTGATCTAATTCATCTAATGAGTTTGTGAGATATCACAAATTGGAAAAAAAATCTTTCGACCCTTGTAGGGTATCCATGGGATGATCCTAAATCACTCGAATTTTGATTGGATCCACCAACATATATGATGTGTAGGTTTCTTTCAATGAAAATGATAAATATTAAAAAGAGCATCAAGTCAAGGGGTATCAACTGGGCATGTGGAATCACAACCAAATATAGTCATCACATGTTAGTAACTTAAATAAAAAATTAAGAACACTCGTTAGTTTTCATATCATTTATTCATGTGTTGAAGCACATGAATAAATAGAATGGTAGGTTCATGAATATATAAATGAATAATTTTCATTTTCACCCTTTCTATTTCATCTTTTGAAATATTTTATGTAAATGATATGCTATGTGGTGACTTTTTTGGTTATCAAACACATATGTAATAATATACCCACTGCATGAAAATCATAATTTTCATGCAAGATTATATAAAACCCATAAATATATCATATATAAATTTAAAATTAGGTAATATATACATTAATCTCCCACTTTTATTAAATCCTAGAATAATTTGTACCATTACACCTTATACTGTATCGGATATAATAACCTGTGAAACCATATAGATATATTCTAAAACACTTTTTGAAAGATATCATTGACTTCAAATTGGAAACACCATATGAAATACCTTTTCAATAATCATACAAAACACATATGGATTATCTATAAAACACTCTTAGAGTATCTCTATAAATCAAAATCAATCCTCATTTAGTCAACCACAATGTGTAACCCCATAAGAAATTATAGAATTGATAACAAGTATGAATTTTCAAATGCATATATGTAAGAAAAGAGTGGAATCTGAAAAGTTTCAATGCAACTCAATATATAAAGGGATCTGGAATGATCTTTATCACAAAAATGTATCTCTATACCTGTTTCCACTAGTCCAAATCATATGAAAATATACATTATCTTATTTTTCTTTCGTCCAAGACATCAAGTGACCATGGGACATAGAGTATTCCATCCCACATAGATATCTCATCAGCTATTGGTTCTCATATGATTGATAAATACTTCACATTTCATTCATCATTATGGATAAGTACATCAAATCTCCTTTATCTAGAGAGATATAAAATATCTATGTTCATCCACACACTGTCACAAGCTTTCTCAATTGAGGGCCCAGATGTCATACTCATCATATGAGAGGAAAAATCACATCTTGGTTAAGCTCCAATCGGCGACATGATAAACAACATACCCAACCACCCATGTATTAGTTAAGTCAATATATTTACTTATGTATTTAGGGTATCAAATTATAATGGTTCTCGTGATAGTTATCTTACTAATCTTGTAAGGACCCGACCCCAGTTGCCCAGAGTCGGTGCCTTGTTTGATTACGTTGGCATACATACAAGTAATATGAATCACAAAGGACCGAGTAGTTTAGTATTATTGTAAACAAAATAAATACATAAGTTCGACTTTATATAAGTAAAGGAAAACCAACGCTAATTTATTCCACTAGAGTCATCACATCTCCTAGATTATGCTTGAAAGTCATTCATAAAATACTTCTTCATGTCCTGAGAAAATGAAACATAAGAAAGGGGTGAGCTCAAATGCTCAGTAAGAGTCAGCAATACAATAGAATATAATATAAACATCAAACATGGTGAATAATTGAAAACACATGCCTTTAATAAACTTGAACAGATTATGGCAGGAATATAAGCTGAGTAAATAATACCATAATAAAACATAATCATGGGTATTATACTAGTCAAATAACCACATGAAATATCAATATCTTAACTCATAATGATGGAATTCATAATGTCGGACATTCTGAAACATTTTTTCAAGGCCTCGGCCAAGATGTCTAATGATTAAGGCCTCGGCCAAAATCTATATCACATTGGGAAAGGCCTCAGCCAATTCCACATCTATTTGTCTCATGAGACCTACCGATGCATCAAGGGGATATAGAGGGCCCCACCCATCACATAATAAGTCCAATGCATTCCTCATATGAGTGGGGATCAACATATACAACATATATATTCATATTGAAACTATCATATGAAATGTAACAAACTTTCCCCAATTATTGAACATAAACACAAACCATTCGGAATAATATGGTAAATGGTTTTAGGACAGATCATACACAATAGAGTTAGTCATAAACTATTAAATAAAATATGGTAGATGACTTCATAAATTATTAAACCCAACAATACCATGGAATCAACAAGATTGTCGAATTAGATGAAAACACTCTTATAAAATCATTAAGCAATTCTTGAGATAAATAATCTTTTATTTTGAAAAGAAGAGTTCTTTTGGAAAAATATTTGTATAAAAACAGAATTGAGGTAAGGTAGTACTTTTATAATAAAATGAGTGATTTTATAACAATAAAGGTTTCCAAAAACAGATCATATAGTGCCCTAAAAAATAGGAAAGAATTTGATAAATTCCCTTAGATCGGTCTTGTATTTTGGAAACAACTTTGAAAGTTCCTTTAAAAATGTGTAACTATACATAAAATAAGGAAGGGTTATGGTTTTTACACATATATAGGATACTCACAAAGAATATATTTTGAGTACACAAAAATACATAATAATTTCATTGAGGAATTAGACAATGAAAGTATCCCGAATGAAAATGGAAGTTCGAGTGGAAAAACCCTTACCACTTTGAAATAAAACGATTCGTATGCCCCAAAAATTAATAACATAAAAATTATAGATTTATTACCATGAAGATAAAGATATTTATCATATGTGGAATCAATGGTCAGTATACATACACCATACAAAATTATTAGTAGTGAACATGGAAAATCTCACGAAAATGGAAGTGAGATGAAGAAACCCTTACCTTGACTCCAAACGTGTTCTGCTCTTGTACTTAAGCTCCTGGAATATGAAATTATATTTGTTAATAAATTATTTTAGAAACTATTAGAAATTAATTTTTTTTACCATAATTCTGGTTAGTTTATTTATGTCTTTATTGACAAGTTATTGTATTGAATTTCGTCATTCTGGAGTGTCTGTTTCTCTTATTTTCATATTCGGTTCACTTGTTTTTAAGTAATGAAGTGAAATGGATGTAAATCCCCAGAATTGAAATTATATATTATTTATGAACATAAATAGGTGTTATTGTTAATTTATATAACTTGGTTACATGGAACGAGGATGAATTACCATATAGAACTTTAATGATAATTGTTTCGGTTAATTTGTGGGTTTTGATTACAACGAACTCGTTTTTCATTATAACCTAACACCATTTGAAGAAAGGGATTACAAAATATTAAATAGGTTATATTATATATAGTAATATGTTTCAACCATAAAAATAATGGTTTCATGACCAGAATTTATAATGATAAAATAAATCAAAAGTCCATCGTCCTTGAATGTGTAAAATTGACACATCTCAGATGGTGTTCTTGCTACTAGTATAAAAGAAGGTAAAAAGGGGGATATGATGATAACTTATTCAACTATCATGAAAACATTCCAGTACATATAATTTATTGGAGTCATCACAAAATTTTTGTAAAGAGAGGTAATAGAAAATGGAAACAAATGAACTTGAATGGAAAGACAAAGAATTGAAAAGAGGAATTTACCTCTTGAACCAAATGTCCTTGAGAACCTCCTTAAGGGAGAGGTTTTGGTCTTTTAATGAGACCAAAGCTTGATGGGCGTGGGATAAGAGGTTGGGAGGATATTTGGCCATAATTTGGAGAAGGAACAAGGCTTGAGAGGAGCGATTGGAAGAGGGGGTGAGAGGGGGTTTTATAGTGGAAAACAGAGAGGATTTCTTAATATAAAACTCATTAATTTATTATTTCTTCAAAAGACATGTAATAGTAAGTATTCCATGAACAATAATAGTAATTTTATCATGTGAATTCAAATTAAGGGTGGTGACATCGGCCATGATGCTAGGAATAGTCTATTTAGCTTATAATGTATATATACGGTAAATTACCGTATTTTACTATTCATAAAAAAATCAAGTACTTCAGAAAAATCTCAAAAATTCACCCTAACCATTTTTCGACGTTTAGAATACAAAAATGAATTCCATTTTAAAAAAATAAATTTCTAAATACTTTTAATTTAATATTTAATTAAAATCATAATTTATTATCAAAAACCAGTTTTAAAACATTCATTAACTTATTCTAAAATATAGTTATATCGTACTTTCAACTTGAATATTATTTATATATTATCATAAGTAATGTTACTATTCATTAGGTTATATCACTATTCATAAGGGTATGTTACTATTCATAAAGGTAGGTTACTATTCACCAAAAATTAAGTTTTTCTTATTGGACTCTAAATAACATACTGATCACGACTGTGTCTGTCGAATTTTTGAATTTCACATCACAAAAGTGACAAACTTATGTTTTAAGGGTCCCATGGCACTTAGTAGTTAATGTGATTATGACATATTTATAACAAAGTAATTTCCTTTAAAAAATATTGGTTTGTTTCATTCTCCCCTCCTTACAAAAATTTCATCCTCGAAATTCACAAAATATTACCTAAAAAGATTTTGATATGTCTTTAACATAAGCTCCTTAGGCTCCCATGTTGCTTCCTCCATCTTATGGTTCCTCCATAGAACCTTTACTAGACGAGTCATCTGATTTCTCAATACTTGTTTTCTAGTATCAAGAATCTTGATAGGCTCTTCACAGTAAGATAGATCGGGCTCAAGTTCCACTTCTTCATAAGTGAGTACATGTGTTGGGTATGGAATGTACTTTCTTAACATTTACATGTGGAACACATTGTAAACCTTGGTGAGACTTGGTGGCAATGACAAATGGTAAAATATGGCTCCAATTCTGTCCAGAATTTCAAAAGGTCTGATGGTCCTGGGACGTAACTTTCCCTTCTTACCGAGTTGTATAATACCCTTCCATGGAGATACCTTTAAAAAAATGTGATCACCTTCTTGCAACTCCAAATCCTTCCTTCGGTTATCTTCATAGCTATTTTGCCTACTTTGAGCTATTTTAATATGGTTCTGAATAATCTTTACCTTTTCCATTATTTCTTCAACATGTTCTGGGCCCACGAGCTTTCTTTCACCAACATCATCCCAGCAAGTTGGTGTACGACATCGTCTCCCATATAATTCTTCATAGGGTACCATCTGTATACTTGAATGGAAGCTATTGTTGTAGGAAAATTCTATGAGAGGTAAATACTGATCCCACATTCCTTGAAAATCAAGTGAACAAGACCTCAATATGTCTTCCAATGTTTGAATAGTCTGTTCTGATTGTCCATCAGTTTGTGGGTGGTAGGCAGTGCTCAAACAAATATCAGTATCTAGGGCCTTCTGAAGACTTTTCCAGAATCTCGATGTAAAATGTGGATCACAATCAGAAAAAATTGATAGTGGTACTCCATGAAGTCTTACAACTTCATTAATATACAGTCTTTCTAGACGTTCAAGTGGTAGATCTTCTCTTATAGCAAGAAAATGCACTGACTTGGTAAGATGGTCAACAATGACCCATATTGCATCGTTCCTTCTAGGAGTCTTTGGTAGTCCCGTGACAAAGTCCATCGTGATATTATCCCATTTCCACTCAGGTATGGGAAGAGGTTGCAATACTCCTCCAGGTTGTTGCCTTCCAGCTTTCACTTGTTGACAAACCATACATATTGACACAAAATCAGCAATATCCCTCTTCATGTTGTCCCACCAAAAATGTTCCTTCAAATCTCTATACATCTTAGTGATACCAAGGTGTATAGAGAAATTGGAACTATGAGCATCATCCAACAATTACCTCTTTAGATCATGTATATCTGGAACACAAAGTCTCTTCCCAAATTTCAAAATTCCATCTTCATATAGGAAGTTACTCAATCTCCCATCATTCACAACATTAATCATCTTTTGAAGTTCCTTATCATCAGCCTGAGAATTTTTTATCCTTTCTAGTAAAGATGGTTTGGAAACCATTTGAAAAATCATTGATGTTTCACCTTCCATGGTCATTCCCATATCCATCTTTGCTATATCCATTAAAATAGGATCCCTTTCAACTCTCATATTTTTCAAAACTCCATGATCCTTTCTTCTCAAAGCATTGTCCACCTTATTTTCCTTCCCTGAGTGATAGTGTATCGTGTAATCATAATTCTTGAGTAGTTCAAGCCATCTCTTTTGCCTCATGTTGAGTTATTTCTGTGAGAAAATATACTTCGAACTCTTGTGATATGTATAAATATCACATTTTTCACCATAGAAATAATGTCTCCATATCTTCAAATCAAATATTACAGCAACTAACTCAATATCATGAGTAGGATATTTTTGCTCATGAATTTTTAGTTGTCGTGATGCATAAGTAATAACCCTATCATTTTCCATAAGGACACAACCAAGTCCTTTCTTTAAAACATCACTATAAATAACAAACCCATCATTCCACAATGGTAGAGTCAATATAGGAACATTGACTAATATTATCTTTAGTTCTTTGCAAAATTCTTCACAATATTTTTTCCAAACAAATTTAACCCTTTTACATGTGAGCTTCGTTAGCGGGTTAGCTAGTAGGGGAAAATTTTGTACGAAACGCCGATAATAACCTGCTAAGCCAATAAAACTGCATACCTCAGTTATGTTTGTTGGCATGGGCCAATCTTGGATTTCCTTTGTCTTTGTATGATCAACTAGGATTCCATCCTTAGAGACAATATGGCCATTAAATGAAATCTTTTGAAGCTAGAATTCACCCTTGCTAAACTTCCCATATAATTCATGTCTTCTAAGAGTCTTCAGGATAATGTGAAAGTGATTTTCATGATCTTCTTAGATTTTGGAGTATACCAAGATATCATCAACAGATACCACTAAAAAATCATGGAGATATTCCATGAAAAATCTGTTCATTAGATCCATGAAGATAGAGGGTGGATTAGTCAATCCAAAAGGCATTATTGTAAACTCGTAATGCCCGTACCTGGTTCGAAACGCTGTTTTCAGAATGTCTTCCTTCTTCACACTCAACTGATGATATCCAGATCGAAGGTAAATCTTTGAAAAGTATTGATCTCCATGCAGTTGGTCAAATAAATCAGCAATGTGAGGTAGGGGATACTTTTTCTTTATTGTTATAGCAGTCATCTCCCTGTAGTCAATACATAACCTCAAAGATCAATCTTTCTTCTTGACAAAAAGGACAGGGGCTTCCCATGGAGAAACACTAGGGCAGATAAATCCCTTATTACTCAATTCCTCTAGTTGTTTCTTTAGTTCCACTAATTCCACAGTGGTCATTCTATAAGGGATCTTCGATATGGTCCGTAAACCAGGAATTAAATCAATGGAAAACTCAATTTCTCATTCTGGAGGATGTCCTGGTAAATCTTCTGGAAACACATCAACATATTCTCTCACAATAGGTACATTCTATATTTGAACATTCCTTTCCTCACCCACTGTTATTTCATTATCTTCATCCCCAATAATTGAATTTAGTTGAGCTACTTGGTGTGGATCTAGATAAGAATCAGGTGATGATGATTATGCTATAAATATAGGGTGTTCTTTGTCATCATCATAAAAAATCGTAACCTTCTTCTTCTTACAATATATTTTTGAATCATGGTCCAAAATCCAATCCATACCAAGGATTATATCAAATTCAATAATGTGTATGACGATGAGATCAGCATATAAATAACATTTGTATGCCGTAATGAGAACTGATTCATAGAACTTTGTAGCAATGATACTTCCCTTATGAGTTTTGACTGACAACTCCCTTGTTAAATAAAATTGGAAATATCTAATTTTCTTAGAAAACTGGGAAGATATGGAACAATGTGATGATCCAGAATCAAATAAAGAATTGTCTAAGCTTGAGGAAATGATCAAAGTACATGCCACCACGTCACGCGGAACTTCAACCTTTTTAGTTGTGATCACATATGCTTGTCTTTGATCCCTTGGCCTCTTCTATTGCATATTTCATTGACGTTTTTGACAATTATTATCATAGTTCCCCATATTCTAACAATTATAGCATCAAACATCATTGGAATCCTTCTTTACTTTGCAATCACCAGCAAAATGGCCATTATGACCGCATTTGTAGCATACTCCTTTTCCTTTTAAGCACACACCGGGGTGTTTCCTTCCACAATTGTCACATGGTGTAAATGCAACTCTTCCCTTCTTCATTGTTTCCTTATTTCCTTTCCCATTGTTTTCAGAAGACCTCTTCTTTTCTTTCTTTCCCTTAAAGTCATAAGACTTATAAAATTCTTTTTTAGTCTTGATAGGACATGAAACTATGTCCTCATATGATGAAAAATTTTGGGAGACCAGTGCTCGCTGGAGGAATGGCTTTAGGCCATAAAATAATCGATCGATTTTTCTCCTTATATTTCGTATGTAGTCCACAGCATGTATTTCCAGGTGTGTAAAGTTGGCTTCATACTTGACAACATTTTCATCCTCCTTTTTCCTTAGATTCAATAATTTCCTCTTCATATCTGCTCTATGTTCTTGAGGGAAATATTTTCCTAAGAGGATTTCCTTAAAATCCCTCCATTCCATCTCTTCTATTTCTTCCACCTCCTTTGTGCTTTGGATTAATGACCACCACTGATCAACATCTCCCGATAGATGATATAATTCCATGACAACCTTCTCTCTTTCATTACATCCCACAGTGATAAATATATTCTCAAGGGAACATATCCACTGCTCTGCTACAAACGGGTTTGTAGTCCTGTTGAATGATGGAGGCAGTTGTCGCATAAAGCGATCTAGCATGGCTCCTCCACGTGGTGGATCTGGATGCTCCATACGGGTAAGGTTATTATTCATAACCTGAGTAAGTTGTCCCAGTATAGTTATGAGTTGCTCAGCACCAGTCACAACACCAGAGCCAACATCATTGTCTTGCATCGGAGGAAAATCCCTACAGGGGACACATGCATTCATGCAATTTTCATTTTGTCCACTAGGTCTCATATCTAGATAATGGCATACACTATATTAGGTTATAAATCACAATGTATAATCTTAACTTAAAAATAGTCAAAAAAAATTGAGATCCTACGCATGGCTAATCCCATGTTCACAAAAATGGATTCTTTGAGGAATATTTACATTAAACTCCTTCATAATGGCTTGTAAAGAAAATGTGAATTATCCTAAGAATATCCCTCGGGAGTGTCGTAACCAAGAGTGTAGTAAGGCTCGTTGTCGTGCACTAGTTCCCATTCGAGTCTAGCTCAAAGTGGTGTTTTTAGGTTTTACCCCTAGATACATCTGTACCAGAGCCACCTCTACCTGCTGGTATCAAGACAGGGATGTATTGCTTGAATGATCCACATAATCTATTACTTACCAAAATACCAGGACTTTCTTGTATGTTTATCCTCAAAGACTAACTTAGGGACTCTTCACTAATTCTACATTTTATAAATCCAGTTTCCAAGTATTCTACTAACCTCCCTCTGATACCAACTGTAAGGACCCGACCCCAATTTCCCAGATCCAGTGCCTTTTTTGATTATGTTAGCATACATACAAGGAATATGAATCCAGAAGGACTGATTAGTTTTGTATTATTGGAAACAAAATACATACATAAGTTCAACTTTACATAAGGAAAGGAAAAACAACACTAATTTATTCCACTAGAGTCATCACATCTCCTAGATTATGCTTGCAATTCATTCATAAAATACATCTTCATGTCCTGAGAAAATGAAACATAAGAAAGGGGTGATCTCAAATGCTCATTAAGAGTAAGCAATACAGCAGAATATAATATAAACATTAGACATGGTGAATAATTTTAAACACATACCATTAATAAACTTGAACACATTATGGCAAGAATATGAGCTGAGTAAATAATGCCATAATAAAAAATAATCATGGGTATTCTAATAGTTGAATAACCACATGAAATATCAATATCTGAACTCATAATGATTGAATGCATAATTTCGGACATTCTAAAACATTTTGTCAAGGCCTCGGCCAAGATCTATATCACATTGGGAAAGGCCTCGTCCAATTTCACATCTATTTGTCTCATGAGACCTACCGATTCATCGAGGGGCTATAATGGGCTCCACCCATCACATAATAAGTCCAATGAATTCCTCATATTAGTGGTGATAAACATAAACAGCGTATACATTCATATTGAAACTATCATATGAAATGTAACAAACTTTCCCCAATTATTGAACATAAACACTAACCATTCGGAATAACATGGTGAATGGTTTTAGGACAGATCATCCACAATAGAGTTATTCATAAACCATTAAATAAAATATTGTAGATGAATTCATAAATTATTAAACCCAATAATACCATGGAATCAACAAGAGTTTTGAGTTAGATGAAAACACTCTTATAAAATCATTAAGCAATTCTTGAGATAAATACTCTTTTATTTTGAAAAGAATAGTTCTTCTGGAAAAATCTTTGTATAAAACCAGAAATGAGGTAAGATATTATTTTCATAATAAAATGAGTGATTTTATAACAATAAAGGTTTCCAAAAACAGATCATATATTTCCCTTGAAAATAGGAAAGAATTTGAGAATTGCCCTTGGATCGGGCTTGTATTTTGGAAAAAACTTTGAAAGTTCCTTTAAAAATGTGTAACTATCCATAAAATAAGGAAGGGTTAGGGTTTGTACACATATATATGATACTCACACAGAATATATGATGAGTACATAACAATACATAATAATTTCATTGAGGTAATTAGATAATGAAAGTATCCAGAATGAAAATGGAAGTTCTGGTGGAAAAACCCTTACCACTTTGAAATCAAATGATTAGTATGCCCCAAAAATTAATAACATAAAAATTATAGATTTATTACCATGAAGATAAAGATATTCATGATATGTGGAATCAATGGTCAGTATAAATACACCATAAAAAATTATTATAAGTGAACATGGAAAATCTCACGAAAATAGAAGTGAGATGAAGAAACCCTTACCTTGAATCCAAACGTGTTCCGCTCTTGTACTTAATCTCCTGGAATATGAAATTATAATTTTTAATAACTTATTTCAGAACATATTATACATGTATTTAGTTTACCATAATTTTGGTTAGTTCATTTATGTCACGAACCAGGCCGGATCGTCATCCGACCCGACACCCGACCCGGTCCGCGACATGGCCCGAAGGGCGTTCCCGATCCCCACGGGCTGGCAACTAGTGCCGGGAATCAAAACAAACCAGTTGGGAACGGTTTGGCCCATGAAAAAGATAAGCAAACATAAACTGAACCAGCATACAAATAAAGGAAAACAAACTGAACGACGTGGCATCAGAAAAGGAATAAACAAAGAAACGCGACATACCTCAGGTGACCCCGTGGATCACCACGGTACGACAACCACTCACTTCCAAAAGCGATCCAAGACTGAAACCTGCAACTGAAAAGTAATGTAGGCGTGAGCACCGACATGGTCAGTAGGAAAGCCAAAAAAAACAACCACATCCTATGCCCCTGCCTTTAATAAGAAATCCAACCAATGCCAGTTTGGAAAATAAGATATACTAAAATAATGTTTTCCCCTCTTTTAAAAATCAAGCAACGAGTTTGCATTTTCTGGTAAAGCCTTTTACTCCCACTACATTTTCAAAATAGGTTTCAATCATGCAGTAACATTTCAAAATGAAAAGAAACTAGTTTGGGTTAAAATATGATTCTCACAAACAAGACATCAAGTATGAAACAGCTGAAAAGAAAGTTACATCATTAGCAGCATGACGAAAATGAGCACCATGGGTAATCCCTATAGGTAGCTAAAACAAGTGGGAACCTAAAGACCTCGTACCTCAGTGAAACGTGGCTTAGAAGGCCACGACCCTCAGATAACGTGGCTTAGAAGGCCACGACCCTCAGAAAACGTGGCTTAGAAGGCCACGACCCTCAGAAATTCAAACGTTTAGTTAGTGTTGTTGCGTCAAACCTGCTAGATAAACCGGGACGAACCCCTGCCGTGTCATCTAGCGCACTAGTCCTGGTCACCCACCTAGATACTCGGGTTTTCCCATTGTGCTCTATTTCAAATGGTGGTGAGTTTTCTTTATCAAACAATCAAACAAGTACATTAAACTTTCTTTATCTAAAATTCATTCCACCTCTCACCACCGCACTCCCTACTTAAGTGCATTCCCCTCTCTTTACATCCCACATTCACGCACAAGCCTTTACACTAGGCACATATATCACAAACTGCTCATAAACACTTGCATCACATTTTATTTTCAAATTTTGGGGGGAATGACTAAAAAGGGGTTTTCTATTTTCGCAAACCAAATCTTAAAGTGCCAAACGGGCCTTTCATAAAACATTCTTAAGATGCCAAACATGCTTAATGACATAAAGGAAACACTTTTTAAAAATCAATCAGCCAAAAGGCCAAACACCTTTGGAAATACACATTACTAATTCAGAACCACTTAAGAAATCAATTTTTCGATAAAAGGTCACTTAAGACCGATAGCATTAAAAATACATTTAAATTTCTAAATCAAAGGCGTAATCATTTCTAGAAACCGTAAACTGATTTCATAGCATGTGGATATAGCGTAAATGTAAAACATATTTTTAAAACAAGCAAGCAATTATGAATCTCAAATTAAAGGCATAGGCATAGAGGACCTACCTCAAACTTGTCGCTGCTTGAAGACGAACATTCAAACTGATCCTTGGCGCGCACATGCACATGAATTTATACATATATATATATACACACCCATAGGTGCATTGCACATATATATATATATATGCTTTACTTTATGCATGTGCATGCGGGGTACCTCGACACCCGCGGCCCAAAACCATTGTAGCGGGGTCCTGCGCACTCCACAAAACATGTAATAAATTAAAAGAACGAATTATGAAATACATCAAAATTAGTACCACAAAATTTACACAAACGAAACACACCCAAACTACATCATAGCGCCACTTCAAAAACAATCGCACGTCAAAATCATTGTAAAACATGAAGTGCATAATTTGTACAAATTAAATAATCCATCTGCACCACTTATAAAACATTTTAAAAAGACATAACACAACATAAAACAACAACACACCCGAAAACCTCTTCTAAGGCAAAAAGCACACCGAAACAGACTCCAACAAAATAAAACGCAGCCCTTGCATCATTTAATAAACTAAGTGCACAGTTCATAAAACACCATTAAATGACACATTGTGGGTTTTTATAAATAAACACACTCGATATCACATCACATTCTACAAAAATAATAAATCAAAGCATAGTAATCTTTCTTCAAAACCAAGTTCGCACAAAACAAATTAATTGAAGAACATGCTAAAACAATTGGACAAGAAAAATATTTCAGCAAACAACGTTTATACACGAAGCCACCTCCCTCAGTGTCAAAAACTCCAAAACTCAGTGCGAAGCGTCAACCATGTTCAATCCGCACCACAGGAGAACCAAAATATACTCTAATCCATAAGGTTGAAAAAAAAAATAAACCACAAATTAAAACCCCAAATTGACACCCTAACTGCTGGAAATCTAAAAACCCAAAGAAACAAGGACAAAAACCTAAGCAAGGAAGAAAGAAAACTCTACCCAGGGGTTGCGCCGGAGGTGAGCAGCGCTGAAAGGGAGGGAGGCCGGGACGGAGCGGGGTTGCGCAAGCAAAGAGATGGGGCGGCGTTCGCAGCGGTCGCGGCTGGGAGAGGGGGTCGGGACGGTGAGTGCGAGCAGGACGGGACGACGCGAGAGGCGTCGGCCGCAGCAGGGTGAGGAGGCCGGACGGAGAGGGGGCCGGGACGACGAGCCGGACGGGAGTCGGACAGAGGTGTCGTGCCTGGGGAAGGGGCGGAGGCCAGACGGGGAGGGGACCGGGACGCGGTGGGCGCAATCAGGCCGGGACGGGAGGCACCGGACGCGGGAGGCCGCGCGATCGGGAGAAAAGGGGGAGGGGGCCGCATAGGGTTAGAAGAGAGGGAGGGGGTAGCGCGAGAAGAGAAATGGGGGAAGGGGGGGTTGTGCGCGACGCCCAGGACAGCAAGGAGGAAAGAAAAAAAAACAAGAAAGGAGAAGAAAAAAATAGAAAAAAAATAAAATAAAATAAATAAGTAAAATAAAATAAAATAAAACAAATAACACTTTAATAAATGATAATATTAATAAACTTAATTAAGATTTTAATAAACCCCAATAATAATAATAATAACTTCATAATAATTATTATAAACTAACAATAATAATATTATTCATAATAATTATAATAAAAATTATAATTAACTTGTTAATAATTATACTTATTAACCATAATAATAATAATAACATTAATCACCATTATTATAATATTGAACTAACTCATGAAAACACATTTTATCTAATCGCCTTGTAGATGAGACATGCCGCATGGTGACCCGAGAAAAGCCGCGCGGCTTTGAACACGCCCTGCCCATGCACCAGACACTGTCAAGGGCAAAGCCTTCGTTCATCAACAAAAGAAGAAAAAAAATTCAAACAGGCTTGGCCCTCAGCACGATGAAAAGTTTCAAAGTCTAATAAAATAATAAAATAACATTAATTTAAAAGTTCGAGTGTGACAATTCTCCCCACCACAAAAACTTTCTGCCCCCAGAAAGTCGCCCAGTCGAATGAGGAATCAAACTCGAGTCAGAAACAGGACTATCCCCACAAAAACACGAACTCGGTGTGACTTTTCACTCCACCAGTCACACCCGACCAACTCTGAGGGAAACTAAAAAGGGAAGAACCATCAGGAAACGAGGAGGGTTCTCCCCACCACAAGAACCCGACTAGGGCAACCGACATTGAGACCCTGAACATGAACTCACTCTGGAACTGCTAACTTGATCCACGAGGGAACCGCTACACCGACCAAACCTCGAAAAAGGTACGACAAGATTCATGGTGAGTCTCCCCTCCATTTAAGAACAGGCTAGCTTAAACCAACCAGTATAAACCGACATGAGAACTTCCAACCCAAACCAGAAACCACTGTGACAAGAGAAACCCAAAGAAGAATTCTACCAAATAACGAACCTAACCATGACTCATCATTTCTACAAGAGATGAGCATCTCCAAAACAAGCATGCATTAAAACAAAATGGGTTACACTTGAGGAGGCGCAGCTGCAGGAATTACAAGAAAACAAGATCACCATGCCTTTTTACAACCACAGTGGGGTATTCAAAGAACAAAGACCACAACGAGAAAAAGAGACCTTTGCGCCTCTTACAGAAAAATAGAACCTTCAAAGACGAGGAAGCTTGAACCGAGAAATTTAAATCATCCCTATTTTAGCACTGGAGACAAAAGTTAGACCAATGTGACCCACACCCAACGATTCCTGACTGCGTGAAAGGCTTCACTCCGAGACCTGTGGCTGGAGTTCTGATGTCTTGAAGCATCTGTTGCCCCGCAGTCAGGAGCTGGCATCCTTCTATCGAGACTCCTCCTGATGAAGCCGCTAGCAGAACCTCTCTAAGTTCACCAAACAGCCACACCGACAGCAAGTCTTCAATGGATGATGATGACAAGGCGACTTAAAGTACCCAAACTGAGCACACTAGAAGCAAACAAGGGGTGGTCCAACTAATAGGAGATGGAGTTGACAAGAGGACTTGTCTGAGACAGGTTCCTTTGATTCGCTCTCGCAGAATGGGGAACCATCCCAAACACCAAAGGAAATCGGTCCTTGAACAATAGACGAAGACCCCACACAAGAGAAACTTTAACTGACTCTGCGACATTATCTTTGGAGAAAAGGGAACCAACTTCTTGAGATACCCAACGTAGGCCTTCACTATTCGTTGTCATTGCTGGACACTCACTAGTTCTGCCACTTCCCTTGCCTTCACTTCCTTGGGTATAAACCATCTGACGAGAGTCATCTTAAACACCTTCCAAGACATACCATCATGCAACGATGCTGGGATTATTTCCTCCTCCAATCCCAAGTTGCACCTTCAAACGAACCCAAACCAACACGGACTCTCACAGTTTTGGGAGTTCCCAATAACCTGAAAACACCCACGACTTCACCATGTCAGTCTACTACCTTCGATAGATCACGATCACTACAAAAGACGGACAACAACCGAAAAGAATTCAATTCCACCACTCTGCTAAGAATCTGGGTAGAACCAACAACTAGAAGAGGCTCACTAGGAACTTATGGGACTTTTCTGGGCAGCATACTCAAAACAAGAGGCACGAATCCGAATCAAAACTCATCATAAATCAAAATTCCACACCTCAATCGCAAACGAAAGCTCGAACTCAAATCACTATTCCAACCACAATTCAGTACGTCAAAACCAAGAACTCACGAAAAGGAATACCCAACACAAAAAGAGAACGCCAAACAATTTCTCACTCACTTTTCTAAACATTTGAAAAACCCTTTTTGAAAACCATCTTTCAGCAAACATAACAACTTAAATATCCACCATGGGTATCCCATGAAGTCTCACACATACGTATCCTTGTGCTAGCTCAAGCACCCATCCACTCACGTCACCAATTTCCCCACTTTCCACATGCGCACCTCAATGTGTGATCACTCATAGTAATACCAAGGGTAGAATAAAGACAATTATCATTTCCAAATCAGACCATTAAGCACAAAGCACAAATTCTCAACCAATTGAAAAAAAATAACTTATCATCAAAGCAATACATTTCCAATTTCCAAAACATTTTCCAATTCACATTCCAAAAAGTATTACTGAGATTTCAAAACAACTTCCAAAACACCTCCCATTTTTTCCCCTTTTGAAACCACACATTTGTTAAAAGGAAACAATTTCCATTTCAAAACCACTTTTCCACTCTAACACCACATTCCCATTTGAAACCACCTTCACAAAAATCCATTTTCATTTTTGAGATGTACTCACACCAACCAAAATGAAGGTCAAACACAACTTACATCAAAACATCAAAAAATAAGGGACTAGTGGTTGCACCAACCCAGTAACATGGCTTAGCAGGCCATGCTCCAAGCGAGCATCAACCATAGGAAGCATCTGGAACCGTGCACTCGGGCCGTACATGGGTCGCTACTCCATGCAGGCTCGTCGCGTAACACCGGATCACTTCCTTGGTCATCCCTCATCCACACATACCAATCCAAAGAAGAAAATTCAAATCCTGGACTACCCCTGGAAACTCGAGTCTCGGGACGAGAAAGGGTTCATGACGTCCTTCCCACACCTACCTCTCGAGTCCCGACACACCTAATCACCAAGCTACTTGACACCCCAAATAACAAGGGCACCTCTGATACCATTTTGTCACGAACCAGGCCGGATCGTCATCCGACCCGACACCCGACCCGGTCCGCGACATGGCCCGAAGGGCGTTCCCGATCCCCACGGGCTGACAACTAGTGCCGGGCATCAAAACAAACCAGTTGGGAATGGTTTGGCCCATGAAAAAGATAAGAAAACATAAACTGAACCAGCATACAAATAAAGGAAAACAAACTGAACAACATGGCAGCAGAAAAGGAATAAACAAAGAAACGCGACATACCTCAGGTGACCCCGTGGATCACCACGGTACGACAACCACTCACTTCCAAAAGCGATCCAAGACTGAAACCTGCAACTGAAAAGTAATGTAGGCGTGAGCACCGAGATGCTCAGTAGGAAAGCCAAAAAAAACCACATCCTATGCCCCTGCCTTTAATAAGAAATCCAACCAATGCTAGTTTGGAAAATAAGATATACTAAAATAATGTTTTCCCCTCTTTTCAAAATCAAGCAACGAGTTTGCATTTTCTGGTAAAGCCTTTTACTCCCACTACATTTTCAAAATAGGTTTCAAGCATGCAGTAACATTTCAAAATGAAAAGAAACCAGTTTGGGTTAAAATATGATTCTCACAAACAAGACATCAAGTATGAAACAGCTGAAAAGAAAGTTACATCATTAGCAGCATGACGAAAATGAGCACCATGGGTAATCCCTATAGGTAGCTAAAACAAGTGGGAACCTAAAGACCTCATACCTCAGTGAAACGTGGTTTAGAAGGCCACGACCCTCAGATAACGTGTCTTAGAAGGCCACGACCCTCGGAAAACGTGGATTAGAAGGCCACGACCCTCAAAAATTCAAAAGTTTAGTTAGTGTTGTTGCGTCAAACCTGCTAGATAAACCGGGACGAACCCCTGCCGTGTCATCTAGTGCACTAGTCCTGGTCACCCACCTAGATACCCGGGTTTTCCCATTGTGCTCTATTTCAAATGGTGGTGAGTTTTCTTTATCAAACAATCAAACAAGTACATTACACTTTCTTTATCTAAAATTCATTCCACCTCTCACCACCGCACTCCCTACTTAAGTGCATTCCCATCTCTTTACATCCCACATTCACGCACAAGCCTTTACACTAGGCACATATATCACAAACTGCTCATAAACACTTGCATCACATTTTATTTTCAAATTTTGGGGGGAATGACTAAAAAGGGGTTTTCTATTTTCGCAAACCAAATCTTAAAGTGCCAAACGGGCCTTTCATAAAACATTCTTAAGATGCCAAACATGCTTAATGACATAAAGGAAACACTTTTTAAAAATCAATCAGCCAAAAGGCCAAACACCTTTGGAAATACACATTACTAATTCAGAACCACTTAAGAAATCAATTTTTCGATAAAAGGTCACTTAAGACCGATAGCATTAAAAATACATTTAAATTTCCAAATCAAAGGCGTAATCATTTCTAGAAACCGTAACCTGATTTCATAGCATGTGGATATAGCGTAAATGTAAAACATATTTTTAAAACAAGCAAGCAATTATGAATCTCAAATTAAAGGCATAGGCATAGAGGACCTACCTCAAACTTGTCGCTGCTTGAAGACGAACATTCAAACTGATCCTTGGCGCGCACACGCACATGAATTTATACATATATATATATATATACACACCCATAGGTGCATTGCACATATATATATATATATGCTTTACTTTATGCATGTGCATGTGGGGTACCTCGACACCTGCGGCCCAAAACCATTGTAGCGGGGTCCTGCGCACTCCACAAAACATGTAATAAATTAAAAGAACGAATTATGCAATACATCAAAATTAGTACCACAAAATTTACACAAACGAAACACACCCAAACTACATCATAGCGCCACTTCAAAAACACCCGCACGTCAAAATCATTGTAAAACATGAAGTGCATAATTTGTACAAATTAAATAAGCCATCTGCACCACTTATAAAACATTTTAAAAATACATAACCCAACATAAAACAACAACACACCCGAAAACCTCTCCTAAGGCCAAAAGCACACCGAAACAGACTCCAACAAAATAAAATGCAGCCCTTGCATCATTTAATAAACTAAGTGCACAGTTCATAAAACACCATTAAATGACACATTGTGGGTTTTTATAAATAAACACACTCGATATCACATCACATTCTACAAAAATAATAAATCAAAGCATAGTAATCTTTTTTCAAAACCAAGTTCGCACAAAACAAATTAATTGAAGAACATGCTAAAACAATTGGACAAGAAAAATATTTCAGCAAACAACGTTTATACACGAAGCCACCTCCCTCAGTGTCAAAAACTCCAAAACTCAGTGCGAAGCGTCAACCATGTCCAATCCGCACCACAGGAGAACCAAAATATACTCTAATCCATAAGGTTGAAAAAAAAATAAACCACAAATTAAAACCCCAAATTGACACCCTAACTGCTAGAAATCTAAAAACCCAAAGAAACAAGGACAAAAACCTAAGCAAGGAAGAAAGAAAACTCTACCCAGGGGTTGCGCCGAAGGTGAGCAGCGCTGAAAGGGAGGGAGGCCGGGACGGAGCGGGGTTGCGCAAGTAAAGAGATGGGGCGGCGTTCGCAGCGGTCGCGGTCGGGAGAGGGGGTCGGGACGGTGAGTGCGAGTAGGACGGGACGACGCGAGAGGCGTCGGCCGCAGCAAGGTGAGGAGGCCGGACGGAGAGGGGGCCGGGACGACGAGCCGGACGGGAGTCGGATAGAGGTGTCGCGCCTGGGGAAGGGGCGGAGGCCAGACGGGGAGGGGACCGGGACGCGGTGGGCGTAAGCAGGCCGGGACAGGAGGTGCCGGACGCGGGAGGCCGTGCGATCGGGAGCAAAGGGGGAGGGGGCCGCATAGGGTTAGAAGAGAGGGAGGGGGTAGCGCGAGAAGAGAAATGGGGGAAGGGGGGCTGTGCGCGACGCCCAGGATAGCAAGGAGGAAAGAAAAAAAAACAAGAAAGGAGAAGAAAAAAATAGAAAAAAAATAAAATAAAATAAATAAGTAAAATAAAATAAAATAAAACAAATAACACTTTAATAAATGATAATATTAATAAACTTAATTAAGATTTTAATAAACCCCAATAATAATAATAATAATAACTTCATAATAATTATTATAAACTAACAATAATAATATTATTCATAATAATTATAATAAAAATTATAATTAACTTGTTAATAATTATACTTATTAACCATAATAATAATAATAACATTAATCACCATTATTATAATATTGAACTAACTCATGAAAACACATTTTATCTAATCGCCATGTACATGAGACATGCCGCACGGTGACCCGAGCAAAGCCGCGCGGCTTTGAACACGCCCTGCCCATGCACCAGACACTGTCAAGGGCAAAGCCTTCGTTCATCAACAAAAGAAGAAAAAAAAATTCAAACAGGCTTGGCCCGCAGCACGATGAAAAGTTTCAAAGTCTAATAAAATAATAAAATAACATTAATTTAAAAGTTCGAGTGTGACAATTTATGTCTTTATTGACAAGTTATTGTATTGAATTTCGTCGTTCTAGAGTGTCCGTTTCTCTTATTTTCATATTCGGTTCACTTGTTTTTAAGTAATGAAGTGGAATGGATGTAAATCCCTAGAATTGAAATTATATATTATTTAAGAACATAAATAGGTGTTATTGTTCATTTATATAACTTTATTACATGGAATGAGAATGAATTACCATATAGAACTTTAATGATAATTGTTTCGGTTAATTTGTGGGTTTTGATTACAACGAACTCATTTTTCTTTATAACCTAACACAATTTGAACAAAGGGATTACATAATCTTAAATAGGATATATTATATATAATAATCTAGTTAAACCATAACAGGAATGGTTTCATGACCATAATTTAGAATGATAAAAGAAATCAAAAGTCCATCGTCCTTGAATGTGTAAAATTGACACATCTCGGATGGTGTTCTTGCTACTAGTATAAAAGAAGGTAAAATGGGGGAGATGATGATAACTTATTCCACTATCATAAAAACATTTCGGTACATATAAGGTACTGGATTCATCAAAATATTTGGATAAATATAGGTAATAGAAAAAGAAAACAAATGAACTTGAAAGGAAAGACAAACAATTGAAAAGAGGAATTTACCTCTTGAACCAAACTTCCTTGAGAACCTCCTTAAGGGAGAGTTTTTGGTCTTTTAATGAGACCAAAGCTTGATGGATGTGGGAGATGAGGTTGGGAGGGTATTTGAACAGAATTTTGAGAAGTAACAAGTCTTGATAGGAGTGATTGGAAGAGGGGGTGAGAGGGGGTTTTATAGTGGAGGAGAGAGGGGATTTCTTAATATAAAACTCATTAATTTATTATTTCTTCACAAGAAAATTAATAGTAATTATTTCATGACCAATAATATTAATTTTATCATGTGAATTCGGATTAAGGGTGGTGACATCAGCCATGATGCTAGGAATAGTCTATTTAGCTTATAATGTATATATACGGTAAATTGCCGTATTTTACTATTCATAAAAAAATCAAGTATTTCAAAAAATTCACAAAAATTCACCCGAACCATTTTTCGACATGTAGAATCAAAAAATGAAGTCCATTTTTCAAAAATAATTTTCTAAATATTATTAATTTAATATTTAATTATAATTATAATTTATTATCAAAAACCAATTTAAAAATATTCATTAACTTATTCTAAAATATAGGTATGTCATACTTTCAACTTGAATATTATTTATATATTATCATAGGTAAGGTTACTATTCATTAGGGTATATCACTATTCACAATGGTATGTTACTATTCATAAGGGTAGGTTACTATTCACCAAAAATTATGTTTTTCTTATTGGACTCTAAATAACTTACTAATCGCGACTGTGTATGTCGTATTTTTGAAATTCATATCACATAAGTGAAAAACTTATGTTTTAAGGGTCCCATAGCACTTAGTAATTAATGTGATTATGACATATTTATAAGAAAGTACTTTCCTTTAAAAAAATATTGGGTCATTAAAAATCTAAGGTATTTGGGCTTAAAATATGATCCATACACCCCTAGTATACTAAATACATTTGTATGAAACTCCATGTGGTAGACTTAGTAGGTCATCCAACAAAAAAAAGAGTCTTATTCTTTATCTTGTGCCCCATGAGAAAATCTTTCTTATCTATACAAGAATCTTATTCAATGTACCCTTAAAATTTCATCATAAACTATAGTACTCCATGAATAACATCGATTATGGATAAACTCAAAGTCATAATTTGGAAGTCAAACTATCATTGTA
>CAUJRU010002662.1:0-69099 GCA_963277665.1 Viscum album
GTGATGATTTATTATCTGAGACATGAACTACATCTCCCAAAAGGTATTGACAATATCCACTCCTAGAAACAACCTCCATATGTGGGTTGTGACATCTTATTTCTTAGTCTCATGTCTCCTTGCACAACCTACGTGTAACTCTATGTACTTCATCACCAAATAACCTTCAAGCCTGTTTGGATAGATGAATTCAGGGTGGATCATGTCTAGTAATTCAAGAGGCCTCACATGGATAAGCTAGGATAGTCCCTTGTTTACATGAATCCATACTTAACACTTAAAAAATATAATTATAAAATGTAAAATTATCACACAATCCTTTTAATAATTAGTATTCTCATCAATTCCCATCATCAATTTAATTTTCATTAAAATAATTCTTCTTCTAAGTTATCAAAATCCTCAATTATTTTGAAAAAGGTTGGAATATTCTATAATATAAAAAAATCAAGCTTCAAATTATTAATGGAATATTTTCATAAGATTTTATTAATATTGTGTTGATTGTGACAAGTTTTCTTTCATGAAATAGGGTGTGACACATGTTTTGGAGTGACAATAACATAAAATCTATTTTTAAGAAAAAATGGGAATTTAAATTAAAATTTATGGATTCAAAATATATTATTATGAAGAAGAAAATACCTATAAATTTTTTAAATTTTATTGTTTTAAATAAATTATGCATGGGAATAAAAAAATAAATTTAATATGAATTAGAAAGGAAATTTTGGTCGAGCCTTTAGGATGCTCTGGGTAGAATTCTATCTGCTAATTTATAAAACCATAGAGTTCTCCCTATATTTTATTTTTCTCAATCTCATAATCCTAGATGATTAAGGATCTATCATTATAGTTATGTAAGATTTCATAAATTCCCCCAAACCCTTCCTAGGATTTTCAAATCATTGAAATTATTCTTCATATCTCATTATTTTTTGTGTAGTGAATCATAAATCTTATTATGAGGTAAGGGATTTTTTATCTCTATTTTATTTCTATGCTATTGTGTTTTAATCATTATTTAGACTCCTCGAAGTAAACAGATGGAATTATTTATAAGAATATAATAATATAGAAAAATTAAATACAATAAAGTGTAAGGTATTGTCACATGAAGTACATAAATATTATTTCATAATATGGGAATGAAATAAATGAAATCGGTGATTTATCACATACTAATGTAATGTTATTTTTCATGAGTTTTTCTAGATAGTGTGATTCTGTCTTACTGTGATTACTATTATTCACTTTATTAATTTATGTTCTTGATATTGGATAAAAAAATATACAACTTGAATAATTTAATTATTAATGAGAGAGTAAAGTCCATTCCTCCTAGGAAAATTTATCAAATATGGATGTTTCACAAGAATCATACTTGTGGTTCTCTTTATGAATTTATAACTACTGATTTATAGGTTGATTTTTCTTGAACCTATGTATAGTGAAATGATTAATTAAATAAGATAATTAAATGTTTTTTTAATAAATAAAATTTATTGGGACTAAGTGAGCATGTTCTTACATTATATTGTCTTAAATAACTTGGTTATATAGACTTTGTTACCCCAAGATTGTGTTGTAATAAAAAATCTTTTTCTTATTTATATTCTTTCTCTATGATGATAGAGCATTATTCTAAATTATTTATAACCAAGAATTGTTGGAAATTTTGATGATCAATGGGATCATTTACCTAGTGTTCCAGTGATGAATTAATTCCAAAGAAGGAATAATGAAATGTAAAGTGTGAAGTGGTGTCAGCGATGATGCCAAGGTGGTTGGAACAAGTTAAGTGCTTTGCATTCTCATTGATTATATTATTCATGCTTTATTTTTATGGATATTTTTTATATTTTTTCCTAATATGTGTTTCCAATAGACTCATGATATTTAGCTCTATTAATAAAATGTTCTTCCTTACTTGGGTAGCATAGGACAATTTCTAGAGTACTTATAAATTATTGAATTATAATAAGATTAATAATGAACACATGTGATGGGGTATTGTTGATAGTAATAATGATAAATTATTTATATGATAATGAAAACACATGGGTTGTTTGGAATTTTATGCTATGAAGAGCATGGTATGGTTGAAATTAAATGCTCAAAGGGCATGGGTATTAAATATATAGTTGTAATATTATTATAAAAACATATTGGTATGGAATTAAATGAAATGGTTATAATGGAATTAAAGATGGGGTAATGAAAAATGATTAAAATTATAGATTAATAAATAAATAAATAGTAACTACTGATTAATATGGGAATATGATAAATGATGTTAATATTGATGCTTGTTTGCATGTTTGAGGAAAAGACTATTGGACCTAGTGGTGGAAGTCAGGTGTCTTATGAGATGAAAGTTATAGTTTAAGTCTAAGTCCATGTAGTTTCCTTTAGTGTGGTTCTATGTAATATATCTGATATTTTCTAATTTCATATGTTCCACCACAAAATTTGGTAGTGCAACCGACACCCAAATTTTTTTCAGATGTTTTACAAAGCATCTAGGTCAGCGAGGGAATGGATTGTTAACTACTCCCTCTCCCCACTATCTCTTATGTTGTAGTATATTATGTGGATATAACTATGGTGTGCTGGAATAAGGTATCAATTATAGTCTAATGAATTCTATTATGGATCTCAGTTAACTATGAAATTATGTATATGAAGTAATAAATTATGGTTATAACACATACTTGTATCTAGTTATGGTGGATATGGATTCTCAAGGGTGTACATTCAAGGGTTGTGATAGATTGGGGTATAAAGAAAGATACTTAGCCTTTAGTGGATTTTGTAAATCTAATTAGTTATAGGATACAAGTCCTGATATTATTTCATAAGTTATATAAGGATGTATTATGGGATGGTTGAGTACTAAACATGAGTCATAGGGGCATGAGACTGGCACTCTAGTGGGGAAGTGAAAGTGGGGTACCTTTATTCTCATATATGATTTTAATGTAGATATGCTTACATGAATTCATTATTTGGTGATCAAGTTGTAGTGAGGATTGGATATAGTTTTAACTACTTTTGTGAAAATTCGGTTTCTCTTTATTTTTTTATATGATTTATTATAAATTTTTCACATTTTTCATCAGTGGTTTCAAGGAGGTTCTCTATCAGTATAATTTTTTTCTCACCCTACATATATATATATATAAACTATTTTTAGGTATTTAGAAGTTTTTTGGTGATCGATCTGGGGATTACTAGATCATGGGAGTTAGTAAGGAGTTCTTATAGTTCATGGTCACATAATAGGATTGTTTTTTTATAACTTTCTATTGTTATATGTTGTATGACATTACTTTTAGATATTGGGATAGATTTTCTATTTATACATGGTGTGGAATTTTATATTTAATCTGATCTATTATCCTTAAATTTATATATATATAGGGTAATTCCTCTCATTATTTAAATTATATACCCATGATTCTAGTCATCAACCCATGGATTGTTGGATTATAACTTTTGGGTTCCTCATCTATCTCTTCCCTACTGGGCTAGGAGGGGTACTGGTGGAGTGGTGTGGACTAGTTTTTGGGAATTTATAGCCAAATTAATTATGGTTTTTATTAATGATATTCATGTATATTTAGCGTCTAAGTATGATCATTTAGATAATTTGTGAGATATTTTTATAGTTATTTAGTTTTATTATCTATTTGTGAATATATCAGAGTGTGATTATTGGGACCTTATGAACTATTTCATGGGGAAAGTTTTTTCTTGATATGGAGCAGTTATGGATCCTTTAAATATTGAGATATTTTATTCTTGGATGTTATAAAAAATATTGTATAGGTGCAAGATTTCATTTTTCATATTGGTTACTATTGGAGGTCCATACCTACCTTCTCTCAAATTATTAATACAAATATATCTTTGACTAGAAATTATTAGGATTTTTTGTGGATTTATCAATACCAAGGTACTTTTGAGTGTTTAAAGGGGAATCTGGTTAGTTCTCTAGTTCATCATTTTCTAAAATAGGGCATTATGTTCAAGTTTTATTATGTATCTATAAGTCTTGAATTAGGTTTCATATTGATACTTTTGAGGGTGGTTATCTCTTATGGGTCTTTATAGTTACAACCCCATGAATTTAACTATTCTTCTAATAATCTTGATGATTCATGGTTAGGTTTTATCTAACATTGTGGTGACCCAACCTCATCAATGAACATTTTTTTGTTTTCTCAAATCTCAAGATATTGAGGTTTTTATTTTCCTAGTGTGACTTGAATTGTCATCAACTCTAGTGTATATAATTCTTATAGTAATATAACTTTGAGGTTTACTATTCATTGAGAATATAAAATTTTATTATTGATGCTTTGAGAAGAAATTTTGGTGGTTATGTTGCGTGTGGTTTTAAAGACTCATGGATATAGATGGATGATTTTTCTATGATTCACCATGAAATGGGAGAAGTTTATGGAATAGGGTTCATTTATAAGATTATGGAATTTTAATACTTTTTGCAATATGTGTAAAAGTCCCATTTGGGGGGGATAAGAGATAGAGGTCTAGTGAGATCATTTTTTTATTGTTATTCCATAAGGGATGGTCTAATGATGATCAATACCATCATTTGTTTTAGTTAAGGATTTGAATTCCTTTAGGGAGGTGTGACGTGGTTATTTTTGTGTTAATTAGTTCTCCCTTAGTGGTATATTCTGGTATGGTGAACATGTATCAAGACATAAAGTATAATTTTTGGTCTTTTATAATTAAGATATTTATTACATATTTTTTCTCCCAATTCTTGGTTTTCTATAGTATGAATTCTTATCATCATGTTCTGGGTGGTTTTCTTTAGCTACTTGATGTTCCCAAATGAAATTTAGAGGACCTCTTGATAGAATCTGTCACTAATTTTATCTCTAGATCAAGGTGGTTGTGATGTGATATGGGTGATCATGGGTTGATTGATGAATTTAACTCACTTCTTAGGGATTAAAGAGTTAATATTAGTATAGGTTTTCTTGATGCAGTATTTAGAGGTAGTAGTGAGAATTCATGGGGTTCTAAAGATGATCATATCTAATAATGATCCATGTTTTACCTCTAGGGTTTGGAGAGGTCCTAAATACTATTATAGTAAATTATTCTTCCTTGACAACTTTATTCATCTTTATAATAATTTCAAATAGAGAAGACTATTTAGACTATATGACATGTTTTTCATATTCATTATGTATTTTTTAGGTTTGTGGGTGAGGTACCCACCCTTGGTGAAGTTTTTTTACAATAATAGTTATTAATACACTATTTTTAAATTTCCATTTGAAGGGTTGTATGTATTACCATTATGATCCCCATTATGTTTTTCCAAGGTTTATTATTTATCAATCCTCAAACTATAATTAGTGAAAATAATTATAGATATTTTGTAAGTTATTAATGAGTGAATTAATGTGGTTTAGTATCATCAATAGTTCTACAATGTTCATAGGAGGAGGAATCTATATTTTTTCATTGGAAATAATTTATTCATAATGGTATTCCTCATTATGGGAAATAATTGTTTTGCCAAAGGGTATGTTTTTCCCATTATATTGGACCTTTCATGGTTTTAGAGCATGTTGGAGAAATGGAATATTAGTTAGCACAAACCCTACAAATGAGCTAGATATAATATTATTTCCATGTGTCATAACATTATTGATATAATTATGAAGATTATCACATCATATATTAGAGAGATCAAAAAATTAAAGATTATTTGACCTTTGAGGATTAGCATGTATAAATCTAGGACCATCAGAATATGGTGTTGTGTGGACATGAAATTCCTTCCGTTCTTACCCTATAGAGTAATAGTCTTATTAAGGGGATAAAATGAGAGTGTAAATTGCACATACGTACTCAATATATAATGTTTTTCAATGTTTAATTAATTTTTTTGGGATTATTTTTTGGTTTTATGTGTGACCTTATGTTAATATTATATATTTTTTATCTTCCTTGAGGTGGGGTTTTATTGATTTCTTTATAATTTTTGTGTGGTGTCTCCCATATGCATTTGTGTTGATATGATTAATGATAATGCATATTTATGAAAAAATTTCCTATAGTTTGAATTATATTTTCTAGATGTGATCAGAACCTTGAGAGGTATTTCATGGGGTAGTTTTTTGGACTACTTTCACATTTCTTCTCAGGTTTGGTTTTAATTATTGAGGATGAGAATTGTTTGAAATATATATATTTTAAGGGTCTACATTTTCATTAACCCTTAAATTTTATTTTCCTTATCCCTTGAGTGAGATAAAATGATTATATTTAATATTTATATTTTTCTTTTAGTGATATTTTTTTATATTTTTCATTACCCATATGCAGAACACCTTTCAAGAGTTAAGGTAGAATTGATCTTGCATAAAGGTAGGTTGTTTTCAGTCACTGCATCAAGGTAACCTGTATTATATCAAGGTAGATTCTATCTCATGTGAGGTTAGATAAATTTAAAGGTTGTTTTATTACCTATTGTATAGTTAAGAAAGATTTTAATATTTTTCATAAATATATGTTATATCTTTTTATGGATTATTAATTATCATCAAAATTTAACCTATCTTTCATAGAGGTAGTTAATCGCCTTTTGAAGGTAACACTCTTTCATGAAGGTAGGACTGATCTCATGTTTGGGAAGGCTTTTTTAGAGGTTAGATTTGTGTAATGGAAAACCATAATCTATGTAAGGGTTAACCAATTTCTAGACTCATGTAAAGGTCATATTGACCTTTTATAGTAGTATCCCACTCATTTTAGGGTCTTCAAATCAAGGTGGTTTCCCTCACTCATTTAAGGGTAGAAGTCTTGTCAGGATCATTATGATAGTTTTGTCTCTTTTCCTATATAATGGTCTTCGCCTAAATAATATCTATTCCTATATAATTTTAAATATATTTTTATGTAATAAATGGGAATTTAAATTGAAATTGGGGTACTTAAAATTAATTATGATTATGATGAATATAATATTTAACTTAATAAAATTTAACAGTTTTAAATGAATTATACAATGGAATAAAATCAAAATTGACTTTAATATGAATTAAAAAATTAGGTTTAGCTGAGTCTTTCAGAAGTGTTTTATAAAACAATGTCTATTAATTTTTAAAACCTAAGAGTTATCTCCACATTAGATTTTCTTTATTTCTCTTGATCCTGGATAATCAATGCTTCTTCGTTTGAGTTATATAATCCTACAGTAATTATTAATAGGTATTTATATTATTTCTTTACATGTGCATATCATCTTCATCTCTCTATTTTTGGTGTAGTGAATAGTGAACCTTGTTATTAGAAAATGGATTTGTTGTCTATATTTTATTTTGTGAAAGTGTGATTTAATCATTCCTTAGTTTTATTTTGGAAAAATACTTTGAATCAAATATAATAATATAATAATATGTAAATATTAAATATAATAAATATAAAGTTTTTATCACATGAATTTGATAATTACAAATTTATAATATGGGGATTTTGTAAATGAAATGAGATATTTTCACATAAGGAAATATTGTTATTTTTATTGATATTTTCTAAATAATATTATTCTATATTATTTTTATTATAAATGTTCCTAATATTGAATAAATTGATTGAAATCAGTTAAAAAACATATAGAAAGAATAAGGTATTGATTAATGAATGAGGTGAGAAAATTGATTATCATTCATCCATGAAAAATGTATGAATTATAGGAGATGTTCATGGATTATGATTATAGTTTTCTTCTAGTAATTGATAGATACAAATTTATCATTTGCTTACTAATAAACCTAGTAATAGTGAACAAAATAATTAAGGATTATAATAAAATGGTTGTATGATTAAGAAAATTTATTATGGGTGAGTGACCATCTTCTTGTTTGATGATGTATTGAATTACTTAGTGATATGGCCTTAGTTTCCCCATGAGTGTTCCATACTGAAAACACTTTTTTGTGTTATATAATTTATGTATGATGATACAGGACTGATGTTAACTATTTATTGCCTTGAATTATTGGTAAATTTTTCAACCAATAGGGTGGATTGGCTAGGGTTCCAGTGATGGATTGATTCTATAGATAGTGGAATAAAATGTCTTATGAAAAATGGTGTTGGAGGTTATTTTAGGTTGGTTGGAATGAGTTATAAGCTAGAATTTATCATTTATTCTATTCATAGTACTTTATTTTTATGAATAGTCTATATATGGTTTATTATTATGGGTTTCTAACTACTTGATGTAGTTTGATACTACATACATAAATTTTTCATTTTCTTGTGGTATCTTAGGATGAGTCCTAGAGTACCCATAAATTATAGACTGATAATTAAATTAAATTTAAACCCATGGGATGGGGTTTTTCGATGGAATCTATAAAAAATAATTTATATGATGATGAGAAAACATGGTATGGATATAATTGAAATCTATATACAGCATGGGAAGGTTTGAATTAAATACTTAGAGTATTAAAATTAAATATGGAATCATAGTATGATTATAAATTCATGTTGGCCAATAAAATAAATGAAATATTTAAACTTTAATTAATCAAAGAAGGTGAAGCTAATTTATTGGAAGACCCATTCTCATTAAAATTTGTTAAATAAAAAATAGATATGAAAATAGTGAGGATTCAAATTATGGTGTACACATCATCCCTTACATTGGAAAGATGAAACAGTAAAAAAATCATTGGTAAAAAAAGACCAGAAGGAGTTGGAATCCTCCATTAAATTCTTTGAAAGGGTATCAATCACTATATTTTCCTCCTAAATTTGAGTGACCAATAAATGAATCATTTCCAAGTGTCACAAATAATCCATTCATTCACTGAAGATATTCTATTAGACCCATGATTATCTACTATTTAAAAGTATGACCACCATGGTGGATTCACTCTCAATCCAATAATTATCTTATCAAAAGTTTCTCACATGGATGATAGAATAGATGACTGTCTATAGGTTATATTCAAGGGAAATATAAGTCCTAAAAAAATTAGAATATCACCTTAATATAACCTCTACTAATTTTGAGGATTGAAATGCATCCAGTATTGATAGGTGCCCTAATATATGAATCAACCACATTAGTATTAATCCATGAGGGGTGGTGAAGGATTTATTCAAAAAACATGGGTTGAGAAGGATTATAAGGGACACCACTAACATCCATAAGTTTGATAGAAATAAATTCATCCATTATGTTATTCATACAATCAGTTTCCAACTTTTAATCCATCTATATGTGACCTATAATACTAGAAAGGATGTTTTTAAATTAGGGAATGATCCCATAAAACTTAGGAGCAATCTTATAAATCCATAAGTGGTGAAATACAATATAATTGTATGATAATAACAGATTATTAACATGGATAATAATTGAAACTTTGAGTATGATATCCACGAATTCATTCAGATTATTTTTATTTTGCATCATGAATTAGAAGATATGATCTCCATGTGTCCCTATCATCATATAGAAAACACATTCAAAGAACAGATAGATACTAGATTCCCCATTTATCATGTATAGTGAGAAACAGGCTGGGGCTTTGTAACCAACTTATTAAATCCTATAATTTGTTATAATTTTATTGAGAAATAACTTCCATATGATAGGTATCTTGTATTGTGGGGTGAAAGGATTCCTAAAGATCTTTATCCATCTTGGCAGATCCTAATCATCTTCACAAAAATGGAAATGGTGAAATTTTGGATTAAGAATATTGATCCAAGAAGTATAAAAGAAATAAATATCTTACACTCAGAGGTTGAATTATCCAATTAACTATTTGATATTTGGAGAGAATGTGTGTTAAACCTACTCATAATAGTGAACGTTTTCATAGAAAGAAACATTAATCATGGTATACAGAGGTTGTTATGATTCTAAAATTAGAGTGTTAATCAAGGTAGGAGCCAATAAATTCATCTTGGAGGCTTTATATATAATCCATTGAGTTTTTATCATAATATATTTATATTAATATCTGATATAAGTCTAGAAATAAGATCCCATAAATAAGTATTTTCCCATATGAATTCATTCAATAAATATTATTAAGATTAATTTAGATGAAGTGTTTTTGGAATTAAGCAAGTGCTAGGTATAACTGACCATGAGATATTTATTGAAAAAATTGAGATTTTTAATTCTAGAGTTTCGCATATATATTGGTTCCACATACCTACTCTATAAAACTATAACAATATTTGTTTATCAATGAATAATGTCCAAAAAATGATTTGGGTATCTAATTGGTTGAGAATTTAACTTATCTATTTATAAAATTGAAAGGAGTATAAAATCATGTATGTAATCAATGTGTTCTAAAGGAATATTCTAACCCCTTGAGTTAGTGATTTACATTTCTAACTTGAAAAATGTGAGTAAATACTATTATAAATTCCTTACAAGTGGGGTGAATAAAATCTTACAAAGAACAGAGGTATATCCATGTAGGTGAAAGGAATATCCCCTTGACTAAACCCAAGAAATTTCAAGATTTATTTTTTATTATATTCAAAAAAACATCCCAAATATGATCATATATTTTTTTAATAAGATAAATTTTCTAGAGAACACTTCATATTGTAAGAGAGTATACTTGATGGAATTAAGGTATTCATCATCAATTTCACTGAATAGAAGGGTATCATCAGTATAGAAAAGGTGGGTAGGGACTATTAGATTCCTTTCAGCCTCAATTGTATAAATATATTAAAATATTAACCATGTAAAGGATGCATATACTACGATAGTCCTTAATAAGAAAAAATAAGAGTACGGATAGTGGGTCCCATTTCCTAACACCTCCTGAGCAATTGAAATATCCTTTGAGTGATCTAGTGAGGATAATAGATTTCCTTAAGCACTAGAGCATAGAGAGAATAAATCTTTTGAATTTTCTAGAGAATACATAATTATATAGTAATTTCATAATGAATTTCCATCTCAATGTTTTAAAGTCATTGGGGATATCTAATTTGAGGTAAAAATTCCCAATCTAGGAATTATTCTTAAGAATATTAACACCCTTTTAGGATGTAAAGATGAAATTATAGATTTACATCCCATAAATAAATAAAAATCAATCAGGTGAGATAATCTCATTCACAATGTGAACAATCCTAGTGGAAAAAATATTCCCCATAATATTTGGATTATTATTTCAATAAACAATTATCTAGTAGTATTTAACATCAATAGCATGATCCATCTTTGAAATGAGGCTGATGAATTGTGCATTTAGACCATATGGGAGATGAAGCCTATTAAAAACTAACTTAATATCCTAAATAAACTCTATTATAAAATATCCCAAATATGCAAAAAAAATAATTGGTAAATCCATCAGGCCATGCATTACTTTCTACATTAAGTGAGAACAATGATTCTTCAATCTCCTCATAATGGGGAGTGGATGTAAAGAATTCATTCTATATATTTCTAATATATTAGTTAATAACATCATATAGGGGAGGATCAAGGATATTATTAGAGTCTTATTGAAGATAATTTTTAAGTAAGAGACCAAACCCTCACAAATTATATCATAATAATTAATTATATATTCATTAATACTAATAGATAAGTTAGATTTATTAACTTTTCTCTCTCTATGAATAATATGAAAGAATTTTGAATTCATGTCTATTGATTTGATCTATTTATGTATGAGTTATTCATTTAAAATGAAATCTATGATTTTAATAAGAGATTATATAATATGGGTACTTTGGATCTCATCCACATATGGATATTTTTTCCTATAATTTCTAAAATAAAACTCAAGAAGTCTTCTTACTCCATTATAAATTTTTGAATCTAGAATTATAGTCATATATTTTCTTCAGGTTTGAATATTAATTTTAGCCTTATTTAGTTTTTTTGAATTCTTTTGGAAATAATCCCTATAATCATTTGATAATCATTAGTTAGAAACAACCATCCTACAGTATTTATAAAATAGCTTGGAATTATAGAATTTGAAGGCAGACAGACATTTATTACCAACCCCAATGTGTGATAGAAGAATAGCAATGTGGCTATTATGAATCCTTAAAAGGGAATAATATTAAATGTGAGGGAATAATTCCCCACCTATGAGAGAGATAAAATCTTTATCAATTTTACTATACTTTTTTTTATTAATGGTTTGCCTCAAATAAGTGAAATTATTTCATGTTATTATGAACTCTTATAGAAAATAGAGTTAAAAAATCATTTTAATTATATATAATCTATTCTAATATAATTTTAACTATTGTTCTCATATTTATTGAGAATATTATTTAAATCCTTGAGTAGGAACCAATTTTTACTAACCTGATTATATATAAGAGATAATTCCATCTAGAATCCTCTTCTTTTGATATAACAAATTGAATGAATATATAATAGAGACAATTCTTGAGAAATTTCTAGTTTCTATTTTAATAGTGATATGTTTTTATCTTGTTTAGAAGATATAATCTTATATATATTTCATTTTCATCACTTAATGTGGTTACACCTATAAATATTTGATGTTATGATCCATCCAATCATAACTAATATTTTCACAGTTGAGGATCTTGGAATTTCCAATCCTAACATTTGGTTCATCTGTACTGATAATTATTAGTTTAGATTGAGTGATGAAGAACATTATCATAATTATTATATCAAAATTATAAATCCCTTGGAAATTCCAAAATAGGGTATTCATTTGGAAGAAGATATTCCACCTCTCTATGGAATGATCTTCTTTTCTATAATAAATTATAGCTTTATTAATTTATCTTTACCTTTTTATTATTATATTGAAAGTTGGAGTCCTACATTATATTGTTATGTTTATAGGGCACTAAGGGCCCTTGAATTCATCAAGGATACACTTAGAATGATATATATAAACATCATCTACCTAGAAAAAGAAACCTAGAGGAGAAAACTTGTTGCTCGAATCTTTTTTCCCTGATGGTGTAATGTACAAGGGTATATTTCTTGAAAATTTGTATGATGGGTCTTAAATTAATGGGGGATCTCCTTTTTCAAGAGGTGATTCTTAACTAGTATTTGGTCATCTCATCGAAGTTGATGACATACTTACATTAATGGGGGATATCTGATAGTATTTGTTATTACCTAAAAGCATTGGGATAGAAATATAATGACCAATATTAATGGTCCTAAGATATTTAATCATCGTAGTTATCATCATCCCATTCATATGGGAGGGAGTTAATCCCATTTTTCATATCTCCAATACCTACTAGGGGAGCAGAGGGATCCTAAATTAGAACAAACTCATCCATTTGAAGGAACACAGATGTCTCCAATGGGTCCTTAATAGAATTACCGTCAGTAAACGACTGGATACTTTATCCCTCCCTTAAGTCATGAGTAATGATCAACTCAAGGTCCCCACCCATAGGAGGTTTATGATTTGAATTCATCCTAACTATTTTGGGGTCAAAATATTCTCCATGGATTCATTAACAATGCTCCCATCACAAAATGTTTTATCCAAATGATTAGTTCATTGTCCCTACATTATATTTGATATAGTTAAAAACTTAGTATTGTTATCCATAATTTAATTGGGAACAAATTACCTATCATCAGAGGGACATGAAACCTATACTAAAGTAGTGTTATTACATCTAATGGTGGAAGTTGAGTGTATAATGATATGATATCTATAGTTTGATTATAAGGATAGGTAGTTTCCATTAGTGTGGTTATGTGTGATATGTCTAATATATTTTATTATTTCATATGCTTCACTACTTGAGTCAGTATGTAAACAGACACACAAATTCTTTTAGGTTTATTTTCCCCAATATCACTAACTGTGAGGGGATAGATGGTTAAAAAATCCCTCACCCCTGGTCACCCTTCAATTGCAATATATTATATGACCATACTTGGGATGTGATTTCTTATGGTATTGGGTATAGACTCATGAAGGTTTTGATGTCTCTCGTTTTTATATACATTTTTGTTTAGGTTGTAATATCTTAAGGTTAGGGAACATAATTTTATCCCATCGTAGTGCCTACATATTACCATGGGTGTAAATGCATGAGCTATATTTTATTGAGGTATCATTTAGGATACTTGATTTGTATTGGCATCAAAACTTATAAATGGTCACAAGATGCACATATTGATTTTATTTCCTTGGTTATAGAAGATTGATTTAGGGGAGGGATGAGCACATGACATGGGCCATTGGGGCATGAGAGGGAAATTCTAGTGGGGAAGTAAATGAGGGGAACCTACATTTACATATATTATTTTGATAAAGATATTATTACTTGTATGTGTTAGTTGTTGAGAGATCCATGGTTAGTATAAGATATAGTTTCACCTAATTATGTGAATAGTTAGTTTCCTTTACTTATTCATGGGGATTTAGTATTCTTATTTTCCATTTTTTATGAGGTAATTTTAGGAGAATATTTTTTAGTATACTTATATGATCACTCTCTCTATGTATATATATAATGTTTCTTAGGTTTTCAAGATTTGGATGGTGATCAATATATTTTTTAGTAGCTTATAGGATATTTTCAAGAGTTAATGGTGTTTATGGACAATTCATAGGCTTTTTTTTGTATTACTTCACATCATTTAGTTTTTATGAAAATATCTTTATATATTAGGATTTCTTCTTTATTTATTCATGGTGTTGATTAGTATATTTTATCTTATATATTATAATAAAATTTAAATATTTATACTAATTCATCCCATTATATGAATTATATACCCTTGGTGTTGAACTCTAATGTGTGGCCTATTACATGTGGGATTCCAGGGTCACCATCCCTTACCTCACTACCAACCAAGGAGGTGTACCAATAGAAGAAGGGTCATGAAAAAAAATATAAAGCTAAAAAATGTGTAAGGTGAATATAATAATAATTAACCGATCCAATATAATAGATTTATCTATGAATATTTTATCTTATGAATGAGATATTCAAGATATATATTTATATTCTATAGAGGAGTTGATTTTGGAAGACATTTTTTTTAAATTCCACTCTGACCATGCTTTTGGAAAGGTTGGAAATGTTATCATATTTGAGAAAAAAATAATAATAATTTACAATCCAAGAGAATTTATTCGCTCAAAATTTAGTATGCATTATAGGTCTAGAGTTCAAGGTATTCCTTATTTATTAAACTATTCCATTAATTGTGAAAATTTTCAATTCTCCTCAATTATTCCATTATTTATGTCTCTAAATGGATAAACTAGGATTCTATATCTTATAAAATTTTTAATAATATATAATAATGGATTAAAAAAATTATCATTGTATTATTGACTTATTTTATAATGTGAATTTCAATGTAGTGAACCATTTTGGATATTGTGTAGTTTTCCCTATTTTACATCAATTCTTTCCTCAATTTCCAAAATACCCTCCATCTACCATGGAATCATAAAAATAATTTAATTTTATTAATTTAATTTTAATTATCATTAAAATCATTAATTATTTTTAAGGTGACACTGATACTTAAGTGGAAAATTAAAGATAATAATAAAATATATACGTTGGTATAAGGTTGGAAAATAATGGTGAATAAAAATATATTTATATTCTAGATGGGGTATTCTATTAGGGAAATATTTTGGTAATAAAGTATTTGATTATATTTAATCCATTTTAAGGCATGGTATATTATATTTATTATAAATTTTATCTATGAATTGTAAATAATTATTGAGGTTTCTCTGAGAAAAATGTGTATTTATATTGTTCCATAAGTTAAGTGGGAAGTTTTAGAATTATGTTTTTTATATATGTAGTATTTTATCCTTTAATATGTAGGAATTTTAATCATATTTATGATTATTTTGTAGTTTAATATGGGGATAACTAAATAAATAATATTTTTGTAATTATATGTACACATTATTGTTATTTATGTTTTTATTATTGTATTATCCTTCATATTTTAGACCATTGGTCATTTATATTTAATCTATATTGACAGGTGGTCATTTTCATTGTATATATATAGTCAATAATTTTATTAAATGAGTGTTACACAAATGTGGTAGTGGCTAGATGATTTTTATAGATAAAAGAAGTAAGATTTTAGGAGGATATAGAAAATATAGAAAAGGGTTATTTTATTATCGGTGTTTATATGAGAGTGTACTTGAAATGAGAATTAAATAGTGTTTAGGATTTGACAAATTATTACATAAATCCATTATTTCATATATATCATGTTATACTCACATATACACTAGAGGGTTTATGGGAAGAACAAAATGTGTTTATTTATACACTCACCCCCATATTTATATGTTATTTTAATATTTATTGGATTATGTTAGAGCTTGGGTTGGTAAAAAATATAACATACACATGTAAAACTTTTTCGATCAGGACACTTGAATTTGAATTTTATTTTTGACCAAAGTTACTCGATATATATTGAGAAGAAAATGATTTTTTTTCTTCTATTTGGGTCATTATATATATCTGAAGAAAATTTTATTTTATTATATTTTCAAACATATATTCACTCAGTCACTATATTTTTTTATATTTTTACATTTTTTAGTAAGTCCATATCCTGGTTTATGTGTTTGAATGTTATAATTTAATCATGGAGTCCAATATAATGTGATTATAATCATTAAATATTTTTAGTAAAAATTACATAATCATTTAGTATTTCAAACATATGTATACATTTTTTTAAATTTATTTTTCTTTCCTAATGTTTATCAGTTATTATTATTTAAAAATCATATGAAATTTTTTGACATTATTGGTTTTTTTATTTGAGTTTGGATTTGTGAACATGATATTTTATTTGACTCGTGGTTTCATTTTTATCCCCATATGAAAAAATATTGATTTATTATAATAATTAGGACTTATTATTATTATTTTGAATGTGAATCAATTATAATTACACTTTTATTCATCTAAAAACTCCAAGATTTATTTTTTAGAATATTTTTTCTAATTTAATTATATATTATATTTTTTTGGATTTCAAATTTATCTAAAAAATAATAATGGTTTCTAATGTAACCTTGTGTAATTAGTAAAAAATATAAATAAAACACTAAAAATATCATCTATTGCACGATAATCCAATTAATTGTGTTGAGTGACTAGTTATCTTCACATTATTCTATAAAAATATTACCTTGTTCTATAATTTGTAGTTTTATAGTACATGGAATATTAATATAAGTTATTCCAATTGTTATAATATTTTACAAGTCCTAAATATTTTTATTAAATTAACACTAGATTAATAATTTTTTCCTTTATAATAGAAGCATATTTATTAGTAATTAAGTATGTAAAAAATTATAGAATGATATTCTCTAAATCGATTATCTTAAAAATGGAATTAACATGACTTATGAATTTTGATTTTATATTTTTGAAGGTCAAAGTTAAACTACAACATAATTTATTAATATAAGTATTTAATTTAAAATTTGTAAAATCAATTACATTATTATTAAATTAAATATTTTTTTGCAAAATCATTGGTCGATACTAATTTATTTAAAATATGTAATGTGGTTTCTGTTGAAAAAAATGTTATTAGGGTTTTTAATTCTTGAAATGGTAAATAAAAATTATTAAATGGTCATTCATGAAAAAAATTGTTTTATAATTAATTCTATATTGTTATGAAATATGAATATAAAAATTTATATATGAAATGCACAGAAGTTTATATAATGAAATCATTGAAAAAATACAATAGTTTTGTAATATAATGAATGAGATTTCATCTTTATAAATTATATGTGATGAAACACTATTATTTATGGATTATAAGGTATAAATCCATAAATATGATAGCACACTAATTTAAACCATGATGGGGAGGAATTAATTTTTAAGATGTTTCACAAAACATCAATAATAATTGTATCGATTTGAGAAAAGTGTAACATGAAGAGATTTTAGTATGTATTTTTTCATTAAATAAATATTATATTAAATAGATTTTATCACATGAGACGTTAAAATAAAATGAACCAAAATATATTTTTTTAATGAAATATGTTTATTAATACATTTTTATAATACAATGTGAAACATCATTAGGAAAATTATTATTTCGAAGACCTAATCAAGGATGACCCAGCTACTGAGGTAAGCTGCCTCCATTGGAATTTATTTAAGGATAGTGTGTCGAATAGGAAGAAATTATATTTTAATGGTTTGTCCATCTTATATGATACTTTATGTTTGTACTGTTTAGGTTCTCACTTTCCCAAAAAATGTTTGAAAATAAAAACAAATTTTTAGTCATGGTTGGTAAAATCTCAACTAAATAAAAAGCTAATGATCAATTAAAAAAGTTATTATAAGATTAGTTATTTTAATAATTTACATATTAGTATTGTTTTTTAACAATTATTTTATATGTTATAACACTATTTAATTGATATATAATAGATTTAAATGGTATGTTATTAAAATAATTTAATGTTAAAAAGGAATATTTTTCAAAGAACTATTTTATTATGTAATGTATATTGTTCATATTAAATTAAATTGATCAAATTTAAAGGATTATTCTAACAAATTTATTTAATTTTATAACAAATAGTTTGAAAATAATTTAATTAGTAAATGATATAAAATAAGATTAATAACTATTAAGGTTTAAAAACACTTTTTCCAATAAAAATAGTTTTTCAATATATTTTAAATTTGTTGATTAAAATTTAAATTGCAAAGTCTAGAAATATAATTTTTGAAAAAACAATTAACTACATTTGTGGTTTCAAGATGTGAAATTATATTAAGGGTAAAATTTAAATATTTTTCATAAAAATTTCTTCTTGATTTAATCATAAAAATATTGTTTTCATAAACATCAAAAAATTTATAGAATCATTATCAAATAACAACTGTATAAAAATTTATAAAATATTATTCTTAACGAAATATGTATCTATAGAGTACAAAAAATCATTAAAAAAATTATATTTAATTTAGAGACCTATGTTTGAAATTTTTGAAACTAAGTTAAATTTTAATCTGATAATAAATATGTTTTTCTTCATTTTATTTAATTGAGAACTATAAAGATTAAATTTAGATTTGGATTGTTTTGAAAAAATTAAAAATTTCCTTTTATTCATAAACTAATAAATTTCATGTAAATCAATATCGTGTGTAATTTTGGCCTAAATACATTATTATGCTTAAAATATATATTGCTTTAAATTTATTTATGTTTTATACAATTTTAATTTTAGAATTTATTTTTATAACTTTCAAAAATTTAATATAATAAAATTTATTCATAATTTTAATCATCATGACCAATTTTTTTAATACAGTTAATTTTAGTATAAGTTATAAAAATAAATCTTCATTTTAAATAATGGTCACCATGATAAAGGTTAATATATGGTAAAAATGTTAAATCATGGGGTAAATTAATATATCATAAAAATTATCTTAAAATGATTATATAAAGTATTTATTGACCTTCCCTTATCTTAAATTTATCATTTTTATTGTTTGGATCCACATTTCTTGAAAATTAATCCCCTTCATATATTAAGTAATAAGTATTACAAAAATGTCACTCCTCTCACAAATAAAAGGATCCTTTAACAACCCCATAGAATCTACACAATAAAATATAATTCCCCTATATAATATTCGATATTTACTTTACTAATATAAATCTCCCACATTCAATGTATTCTGGTCCATAAATATTTTACAAATTCTTTCAATACCAAGAAGTCTTTTAAGAGGTGATATAATTCCTTCTTTATAAGTATTAACTTCTTATAAATATTTTTCAGTTAAAATATTAATTTAAATATTAAAAAAAATTATTTATATCTTTAATAAAACTAAAATAATAACAATATACTTCTATAATTATGGTATTATAATGAAACCACTTCATATTCATACTCATCCATGGATTTTAACTTGTTCATGTTTGGGTCTGTTTAACCACCAACATGAATGATGTTATAAATTTTTATCATGAATTATAATGAAAAATTATTCAATACTTTGTTATGATATTAACATGTAAATATTTTTTTATCTTTTGATTTTTGAATGGTAAAACTGAAATATGACTCATTATTATTATTCCACATTTAATTTGTTAAAATTTACCAAAAATAAGGTCATTTTGTATTCTATCTTTGAGAATTTTACCCCAAACCCTATTGAAATGTCCTAAAACATCTTGAGAAATTATGGAACTTTAATTATATTAACTTAAACATTATATATATAGTTAACTCATGAACAAGTAAGGATAACTAAAATCATTGTACTGAAACAAACAAGGAACATTTTAAATTAGTAACATCGATGGTCAATATTAACTAAAAATAAGAAATAAATATATAATAAAGATATATAAAATATTAATTAAAAATGTGATAAGTATGAATATGGTTTATAATTTATGTTCAACAAGTTTATGATTATTATATAGAAGGTCATATAACCTCCAACCAAGAGGTAATCCAATGTAAGGGTGTTGTTGACTTAGTTTCTATTTCCTTATGTCACAAACATTCTTTCTTGAATATAAACCTTGATATTTATTATATTCTGATATTTCATTATTTTATTTGTTATTTTTTATTTCTCTATGTTGAAATTAAATTTTCACTTCTAAATATTTTTCTTTCATGGATTTCACTCTCAATGAAAATATGATTATTGTTATGAATAGTTCTCAGCCTTTTAAATAGATTATGTTTATCCATGTCAATAATATGTGTATGGTTCAATGAACATTCAACTTTTTACTTCAATTATATCTTATAATATTTCTATATTTCCATTTATTTTCTTCACAATGGTTTTAAAATTATTCTTAATAACATTTTTTGGAAGGGAAGTTTTTGATATTCTTTAAAAAAAAAGTGACAAAAGAATCTCTTTTTAAAATGATTTCACCCTGAATTCATTTTCCTAACATTATGTATATTCATTATTATCAAGATTAATTTCCATATTTTTATTCTTTTTCAATGTAATTTATGTTCCAAATATTTTGTGAATTTTTCAATTTCAAAATAAAAAATAATTTGTTATATGAATAGATAAAGGGATTTCATTCCACATATGTATATTTTTTTATTAAAATTCATATTTATTATATTTAACTTTATTTTATTATATGGTTTTAATATTTTTAATGTTTTAAAAAATATTTTTTTAATGTCCTAATTTCACCACCATGAAATGGATTTTTTAAGTGACTTAGTAGTTTTTTTATAACCATGATAGAAAATAATTTTGAAAAATAATTTTTTTGATTTCACATCTATTTCCATATCTACATTAAAGTGATATTCCACTTATGGTGTAATTTTAATAATCATAAAAATACTTATATAAACCTTTTTAAAGATTTAATTTTGGTGTATCAATATATGTAAAATGGTTTTTATGTTATACTATATCTTTTATAAATGTTATGAAACCCATTTTCATTCTATAGGTTTTTCAGGATATGGCGAATGATTTTTTTTTTTGAAATGTTTAAAGGTAAATCTCACTTATATTGAACATAAAATAAAAAACCACTTTTTAAAGTTGAGAGAAGAGGAACACCATTATAATGAAATGACATGAAGTCCTAAAATAAACATGAACCAAAGGTCTAGAATGGTCCCAAGAGTCCACTGTGAAACATATGTCAAAATAAGAAATAGAAAAAGTCTCATCCCCCCCTCATCAAAAAATGAAGCTATAAAATTCATCAATGATAATGTGTGGACCCCTACCAAGACATTTCACTATGATGGACCAACACAATGTGTAAGATCACCCCTACTACTCAACTGATTTGAAGGGAGGACTAAATGATAGGTTTCATCACACCTATATTTCTTTAGAGCATCCCATCAGACAATTCATGTGAGAAACTCACTATATTGTCAACCTGATGAAATGTGGATCAAGATGAAAAAAAACAATTAAATAAAAAAAGGGTTCTCATCTATTCAATGAGAATATATGGATGAATGATGCATGTCAGCACACCCATCCCTCTTTCTAGGCCACGCACCCATCAATGCCTGTAATAAGATATACCAACATCCAAATGCAATGAGACAATATCTAATTCTCACCAAGAAATATGAAACCCAATCAAACACTTAGTCCCCAAAAGATCTAAATCCAACTAAATTCAAGGTCATGGTTGGATTTATTATAATGTGATGATTACTTATTCTTATTCTTATTAAAAAGGTATATGTTCTTTTATGTTTCGATGTTATACTATATTGATCTTTATTATTTCCTTATGCCTCTACATTCCCATTACATGGAATATATTTGACCTTTTGAGGTTATATATCCTTATATAATTCCTTATATACAACTCTTATGGTTCTATGTTCTATTAATCATATATTTCTCTCATTACTGTGTTTCATCACATTCTTATTACATAACCCTTTATGAATCATTGATAATTCTTTCCATTCTAATCATTTGAGCTCACCCATTATTTTATTTACCATTTTTTAGGAATTATATTCCAAATTATGTGTAGAGGTAATTCTTTTATAAAGATTTTTATAGGAGATTTTGATGAAATATTTTGAAATAAGATGTTTATTTAACCTATATCTAATGACACTAAACCATTTTAATCTAGGATTTAGTGATAATTAGGTATATGTAATGTTTAAATTAAGAAAATGATGTAAAATATATGAATTTTAATCTTGGTTCATGTAATGTGGTATCGGAGAAAGGTTTACTTATTTTTGGGGATTATTTTATGAGAAATAAGAGGATTCATTTTAATATAAACTATGTTGAACTAAAAGTGATGTAGTAAGAACCAAAAATTTCATATAATATGAATAAATTTAATAGGAAATTATAACTTAGGATTCATATTCCATATTCATAATATTGTTTTATTTTATTAAACATTATTCTGATTCTCAATGACTATTTTTTATTTCATATTTGATTGGAAACTAGATCTTGAAAATGAAGTTGTAAAGGGAATGTATATAGAAGCTCCAATGTCATATAACTAAATATAGAGTCATATATTAAATAAATGGTTATTAAAAGTAAAAAATCTAGACATATATTTATTATTTGGTAAATAAATATTTTCCCACCCCTTCCCATGGTTGTATGGTTGATATATCAATATAAATTGTATCTTGGGTCTTATCTATCTAATTGATAGCCTCATTAATTTTTCAAGTAACAATTTTTAGAGATTAAAATTATTTTAGGAGGGGGTAAAATGTAACACATGAAGATTTTAGTGTGTATTTTTTCATTGAATAAATATTTTATTGAATATATTTTCTCAGAAATAACACCAAACTAAACTGAACCATGATATATTTTTAAAGTGAAAGATGAACATTAATAAATTATGATAATATAATGGGAAACATAATTAAGAAAATTATAAGAGGAATAAAATATATAATAGATAAATAGATAATGATTAATTTAAATGAATTATTAATTCATTATATGTTTTATTTTTATTAATTAATTGGTTTGTTTCAATGCCAATTAATTTATATATAATAAATTTTAATGGGACGTGATTAAAATAATTTAATTCTAAAAATAAATATTTATAAAATAATTATTGAAGGGGTTGAATTTTAAACCAGGATTCAGAATCAAAGTCCAAAGGTTGGGACTCATTAAAGGAGGTATTTTAGGTGGTAATCGAGTATCATAATGGATTTAGATGTCTTATAGGATCAATGGAGGCAACTAGGGGTGGTTGTGCTGGTGGAGTGAAGACTACAGTAGCCACCGGTTATCCAGTTCTAGACCACCGACTAGTTGGTGGGGTTGATAGTGGAAAAGGTTCCACTATAGATTCCATCATATAGATGGTGTACTTTAAAGTGAAAAAATAACATTTTTCGTATAATTTTTTAGAGGTGGAATCCCCCAAACCCTATTTCTCTTATGTATGTAGATAGGGGCCCCTCACCCTTTTCCCTCCCTTGGTTTCCCCTTGTAAAGGGTGTGATTATTAAGAATTTTCAGTGACTCCAAAATGTAAATTATCTTCTCCCTTATCTCATATCTTCCCCTTATTATTATCACTAATTTAGAGATGTTTCAATATATTTTATAAATTTTGATTTCACTAGAGAATTGTGAAATACACCAATTTTGAAGGGGTTTCATGTAAACTAGAAAAAAGATGTCTCAAGATAATTTTTTCCTACCTTAATTCATTTTTTCATCAATGATATATCGTTCCATATATTTTTCATTGGTTTTCCATAAATTTTAATTTTTTATAATTATAAAAAATGTTCTAGTGCTTAGGTTTTTCCTCATAAATTGTATTGAGAGTCACTTTTGGACCTCCCATTGGTAGTTGGATTTAGTTCCAACATGAATTAATCATCTAAGGAGTTATCTATCATTATTCATAGTATATTTTTGTCATGATCCAACTGATTATGACCCTCAATTAGATTCTTGACCTTGTTTGCGATAAGACCCAAATGAAATTGTTGATCCCCATAGGCTAGAACAAAGTGTCTGGGCATCAAGGAATCACTACATGGGAATGCTTTCACCTAATAAATAATTAAGAAAAATAGTCATGGAAATTAACTAAAATTTTATAATTAATATTAAGTATGTTTCACATTAATTCTAAAATAAAAATGTAGGAAAAAATAAACTAACAATATAAAATAGAATTAGTAAATAGTCCAAACAAAGAAAACTCTCCCTAACCCCCAGTCTCCCTCTCCTATAAGGAAATGATTCCCACCTAGTTCCTATATCACAACCACTAGTATCTATATCTACCCATCTTCTATATATAGTATAAAAATTCATAAGTGTCCAATACAATAAAATTAACTTAAATAAAGATAAACTACAAAGATACCTCCTTGTAACTATACAAGACAACATCCAACTAAAAAACACCAATTATCCATGGGAAGGAACAGATAAGATGAAACCTACAACTCAAAATAATAAATATATGCATGATAAATAAGATCATTGGGGATTCTTACAGAGAAACCACGCCCTATATTTTTCTTTTAATGAAAAAACCATTTTATTCTGAAAATAAAAAAATAAAAATAAGGTTTTAACTTTCCTTTCAAAATAAATCAAAATATGATACCTCAGAAAACCCATTTCTCTTTTTATTTTCAATATAGTTTCAAAATAATGATTGAATTCACAATAATAAAATGATAAAAAAATCAAGTGATAAGGTAAATGTTTTAGTAGGAAATCATACTGGTGGAAACCATTTCATAAAAGTGCCACAAAATATAAGGAAGTATCACATATGTAAACCAGGTTTCATGAGAACCTAGGAGCTGGTCAATATGGTCTAGGATAGAGTAGTCAAAATTATCATAAAAGTTTCTATCATCACTGAATACCAAAAATAAATATAGCCCAAAACTCATTGTCACCCTCACTAGTGCAACCAAGGGATATATCCCATATGCAGAGCATGTCTATCTCAAGGCCACTAGACATATCCTAATACTAAACTAGTGAAACATGTGTTACTAGAGTTCACTATTAACTACCTATGGAATACCATGACATATAAATGGATTTTATTTTTAAAAACTATATTATACAAACATATAATACAACTTTCACCAGAATAAACAATCCACTTTCTCAACTATGAAATCTCTTTTATGTGATGCCCCTTTTCCTTTCCATGATACATAAACAATACATAATCCCTATTACTGGGCATACATCAAAAAAATTACCTTCATTAAACACCCATACCAATATAACAACCAAGTTTCATCCCTAATATGGGTTCTCATTTCCAACTAAAAACCTCAAAGTTCCAATCAATCCTAATTTATTGGAGGGAAACACCATTCATTTGAAAAATCAAATTTTCCCAAATCATTCAAGTTTTAAAAAAAATCCTTCACACTTATACACATATAAACCTTAATGTATATATAATCAACACTTTCCCTAATTTACATATTTCCATCACCATGATGGAATATATAAAAATAATTCATATATGTGTGTGTGCGATTCACATTTAATGAGATAAAAGATCAAAAAATAGATAAAACAAATCATACCATTAGAAATTTTTAGGAAATTTGTCATAAGGCCAAGACCTCTTTTTATTTACAATTCACATGGTACAAAAAATTTTGGAACACAATCAAACACTTAGGTTTATTTAAATTTCAAAACAATATTGAAAACATGATTTAGCAATAAAAACCCATGTAGAAAGCTTAGAGAGAAATATAAAAAATAAGAGAGAATCCATTTAAAATCATCCCAACCATTTTCTATGAGATATAAAGTTTATCTAATAATTAAAATTCACTTTAAAACAATTAATCAATTATAGTTCTAAAATTAAAGGTATAAATATATGGTAACCTACCTAGAACTTGTTTCCTTTGAAAATGAAGGCATAATTCCACCTCAAAGAGATCTAACACACCCTAAATAAAAAAATGAAACTAAAAAACAAACAAATAACTATTTAAAATTCATCCAAAGATGATGAAAAAATGAAACTTTACCTAAATACAATGGATAACTCATCCCCTTCAATAGTCATAGTCAGGAAGAGCCTTAATCGAACCCCACAAACCATAGGAACAAAAAAAAGGCAACATCAAGATACATTAAGGTTCATCCATGGAACACAAGTAGTGTTAGAGAAGAGAAAATTAAGATTAAAGGATAAGTGGGGTGGGGAAGAATCCTTACCATGAAGATTTGGCCAACAAATAGAGAAGAAACACTCTTAAAATTGCACACATAGGAGAGGAGAAGGGGATGAGAGAAGAGTAATCCCTCCCTTTCTATGCATGATGGAAAAGTGAGAAATGGATGGGTTGAAAAGACATAAATATAAAATAGAAGGATGAAAATTTAAAAAATAATAATAACCTATTTTTTAATGACTAGGCATCATGTATAGTTTAGACACATGGATTACCAACTTGTATACCAACCATGAGTCCCCTACGGGATAGCCTGGGGAACATAGAATGGAAAGAAAACAATATTTAGGAAACTGTGTATTGACCATGAATTTCATATCTATTAAGTGATAGATTAACTTTTAGGTTATGTGCATGGATTCTACTAACTATGCACCGGTAAAAAAATTATCACATTTTAAAATTTAAAAAAAATCAACCCAAAAATAAAGAACTGAATTAAATATAATTAATTGAATAAATTAAAAAAGAAATTAACAAATTTTGGGTATGAAAATTCTCCCCACCATAACACTTTCTTCCCCCAAAAAACCTTTGGATGAAATAGATTAATTAAAAAAGGAATGAGTTCCAAACCCAATACTAAGAAATCAATCCAAAAAAACATGAAGAAATTTCAAAATTACCTAAAATGATTAATGATATCATATATAATATGGAATTGGTATATATATAAATTTACAAATTACTTTATCTCAAACAACCACAAAGGAAACCTAACATGAAGGATACTACAAATAAGGGAAAAAGACTAATTCCACAAGACACAAACTCAGCATTGAGGTAACAACTAAACAAAAAGGTACAAGATAGAAATGATGAGAAAAGATATACTAAAAAATCATCATTAAAATTTGACCTTTTGGTGGGAGTAATTGGGGAAAATCATAAAATTAATCTCAAAACACAAAACACCGGTCAACCTCAAAAAAAATTACACCCAATATAAAAAGAACTAATATTATATAAAAGGATAAATTCTATAAGGTAGAAAGATTGATTCCAATGTTGGATAAGAATCACTCTTTTTTTTAAATCCTTGAGTGATTTTTGGTCTCCCCATCATATAAAACACTCATGGATTTAAAATAAATAAATATTCTAATTTCATATCTAAGGTTATATTATTATCTCAAAATCCCCACTTTTAAATAATTTTAAATTTCCACAAATACTTTACCAAAATTTCTATCCAAATCCAAAACATTTCCATCATTCAAGAAATATTTTATAAACACTCTTTTTAATTTTAAAAAATATTATTTATTCCAAAAACCATGTTTACATTTTAAAACACCCACACACATCCACCATGAAAAGTATAATTCCCATTAATACTTTATAATAATTCCTTTAATAATAATCTTTTCCCATGTTGGGTGGATTCTTCAACCTAAAATTTTTCAAAATTCCATCAAAACCACTAATACTTCCATGATTAGATATGGTTCCTTCTGGGTAAGTAATAACTTTTTATCATAATTTTTCATTTATCTTATTCATCCAACTATCATTTATTCTAATTTATCTCTTTAATTACCAAAATATAATATCATTATACTTATATAATGATGATATTATAATTAAATCACTTCATAGTTATAACAATAAAAAATTATTCTATGATTAATAAAAGAAATTTTTTCATGATGAATATTTTATTATATTTCACAAAGGATTTACATAGAAATAATATTATAAAATAAATATTATATATTGAGTAATAATAATTATTACTATATTTAATACTAGTGCATGGATATAGAAACCAAATAATAATGACCAAGAAATGGTATCCTCCATTGGATCAAACACTTCCAAGATGATTACTCCTTCCATGAAAACTATTAAAATAAAAAAGAAATTTTAGGAATATGATATACATTATCAAAGTAATTAAAAAAATATTTTGGAATGAAGTAGTAAATATTGATATTTAGTGGTATATATATAGGAAAAAATAAAAAATGTGATTGTTAGGATGTAATCATTGGTCTATATGATTTTTGGGAATTGTGACTGTAATTATCTTCATTGTATTTAATTTTAAAAATTAATTTTGAGTTACTTAAAATTTTCTTTATTTCAAATTCTTATTTAATGTTACACTCTTATTTAAAATGCATATTTTTAGAGAACATACTAAAATATATTTTTACATAAAGAGTTACTTTTTTATGGAAATTGTATATATTTAATTTCTATTAAAATAAATTTTAAAAAATAGAAGGCTTATAAAAATTTTAAAACAAAAAAATAATTAATTAAATTTTTTTTTATGAAATTATATATAGTTTTTTTAAGGGTTAGAAATTTTTTTGTATTACAAAATATGGTGGTGTTAAATAAATAAGTATTTTATATTTAAAATTTTAATTTCGAATATTTATAAAATATTTCCTAATAAAATGGAAGAAATTTCCTAAATAATCATATCTAAATTAGGTAATGGTGAATTTTTTTAAATTTTCTGGGATGGTTAAATTTTTGGGTAAAATATAAAATACGATACAATATACGGTAATCATTATTAAAACATAAATACATAAATGTTATGAAATAATTAGGTTAAAGTATTTCTCATAAAAAAATATATTATTTTGTTAATATTATGTATTTTAATGGATTTAAATTAATTTCAAAACCTATAAATGACATTCTATAGTCTAAAATGGAAATTGGGATTATAAAACTATATTTTGTAGAATATTTACTTTTATATGACCAATGTAATTTTAAAAAATAGATTTCATTTAAAATAAATTAAAATATTATAAAATGTGACTTAAATATAAAAACCATGAGAAAAACCATTTTTAATCCAATGATTTTTCATTTTCCACAACTTAAAATTCCAAGACCTATTTTTAGAAATTATTAAATAATTCCTAGTCTTTTACTATAAATACCCACCCATCCCCCCATTCATATCCACTAAAAATCCCTTAAGCGCTAAATTATACTCATTTTCCCTCTCTATATTCCATTAAATGTGTCTAAAAGGTACTAAGGTTTCCCTCTCTGGTATTTAGAAAATTACTTCCCAAGGTAAGGGAACTCTCCTCTTCTTCGTCTCCATTCAAGTACCACTTTTGTGTTATGTCTTATAATTATTGAATTAATTTATTTTCATACACTTTTGATTATACCATTACTACTAAAATATTTTTTTTATCAATGGGATGCCTTTTTTCTCTCTCATTATGATCTTTCCTTAATCTACATTGTATATGCATCATGTTGTTGAAACTATTTAATGAATTTATCTCTTTCACCTGAAATTTTATTATATTATGAATAACCAAAGCCCTTACTTATCCATGGGTACTCACATATATGTAAAAATAATTTATTTATTGTTTATTTACGTGTATAAAACCCATATTAACTTCTCATGGGTTAAAATTGGTGAAATTTTCAAGTCTCTAAGAACTTATATACTAAATGATCTTATATGAAACATGTTCTTTATTATCTATGGATTATTGATGAAATGATTTAGTATGATCAATGTGGATCAAATAAACAAGGATATATTAATGGTGAACCTCGGTGTTACTCCAATGTATTGGGTAAATAATTAATATCTAGAGATGACATTTTTTTTGATACCATAGTGAATAACCTTGATATTTATGTTTTATGACACCTTAGTGATAAAACTTAATCATATGAATATTAATGTCTAGTTTTTATATTATAGTCACATTTCTATGTTATGCTTTATGTTCATTCTATTTTTGATATTCCTCATGTTCTTTTGGTCATGCCCTATTGTTATGCCTCATGATCACATGCAAAATATTTCCCTTTTTTAATCTCTTATTGACCCACTTTCTCACCCCCCCTTCCTTTTGATATATGTCTCCGGTATATGAGATTAGTAAAAGTAACCTATGATGAATCTGTGAAGAATAATTTCAAGTGGATTAGAATAAATTTTACATTTTTTGTATATTATGTTACTTATTTCTAAGAAACTAAACCTCAAAATATCCTTGGTATTATTAAATTTTATATCATGTCATGTAAGGTTTATGTATTAAAAAGGTTGTATGTCATAGTTAGTGTAAAATGAAGGTTTATTTATTTATAGAAAAAAGGTATATAAGTAATTATAATAACCCAAGATGTATTTTTAATTTAGGAAAACATCCTGAAATTGTTTTTGGGAAGAGTTAATTGAGTAGTTTTCAAGTAATTAAATCCTTGTCTAGTAACTAAAAGTGGATTTTGCTCTAACACAGTTTTACCTAGGGGTAATAACCCCAAAAGGGTACATTGGGTATTAAATTGATCATCGCCTAGTAAATGATAAAAATTTATTATAGTACACCTAGTTTTACACTCCTGGGGGATATTTTTTTGTTAATCACATACTTTTAATAAATAGTTATGAAGGATATATAAAAATTGTAATTTCTATTAGAATAGATTAAACAATAACATCCTTGAATCATGTTTTTAATATAGATATATAACATAAAATCCATTTTTAATTATAATATTCCTAAAAGTAATATTTTTCTCACTAAGGTTTTATTCTTTTATAAAAATGGTGAGAAATGGGAGGAACTTTGTAAATGATGAGTATAACGGAAGATGCATTGGACACCTTCCTACTATAATAGAATATGGAGTGTAAAACTTTATGAGAAGTTTGAATAAACTATCTCATGTTATGAATAATAATATGAATCATTTTGAGAATCCTAATTCACCTTGAGGGAAATAATGTTCATTTGTGTTCTTCAGAAATTAATAACCACCTTTTTTAGAGGATATATTGATCCCTCGATTACCAAAAAATGGATTAAATATATAGAAATGATATTTTTTGTTATATGTTGTTTAAATATAGAGAAAGTAACCTTATTAGTATAATACATAGAAGGAGAATATATTCAATGGTGAAAATAGACAATAAATATAAAGTTAAGAGGACAGATTAATGTTTTGGAATAGGAAGAGTCTGGGAAAATCTATTTCAATAATTATTTTCCCCATTTGATGTGAAAAAAATATAGAAGCAATTACAAGACATAAAGTGTGATGAAAATGAATCAATGGGAATATTTTAAATGAAATTTTAAGATTTTCTCAATGAACCTCCATTTTTTATGGATCTAAAGGGAAATTTTGATAAGTAATTTTGAAGACTAATACCCCGTCTATAGAAGAATCATGAGAATTGAAACTATGAAAGTTATGAGGAGATATGTACAAGTGATATTAAAGTTAAAATGGACTTTGGAGAGATGGATAGGTCTTATAGGGTAACTAAAAATAGTATAAAAAAGGATCTAGACTTAATGAATAGTTTTGATCATGAAAAAAAGGAATGAAACAGAAACTACCTGTGTGCAAAAAATGTGGGAAGAAACATTTAGGTAATTGATTACATGGATTTGTAAAGTTATAAAAGTGTTGAAAATATTTCCATAAATCTTAGAAATTTCATGGTGAGGTTAAGCTTCAACATCTCAATGTAAATAAAAAAGGTAATATGGTTTAAGCACAACCTGAATCTCAGTACTTCAAGTTTGGATAGCTTGGGCACTTTTAAAATAAATATCCAAATCAGAAGATAATAGAGGATAACATCTATCTACCTCAATATAGTCCAAGGGGTTACGGTCATGAATTTTAAATCATGAATGTTGAATTATAGGCTACAAATTATGCGGTGGTAGGTACACTCATTGTTCTCTCAAAACTAGTAAGTACATTGTTTGAATTTAGTTCTATAAATTATTTTATTCCATCTATGTTTGAAAAGAATATAGAATCAAACCCTATGATTATAGAATTAAGATTATCATTTAAAAATTATGGATGTATTATCCAAGAATTAAAGGTGTATAGAAACTCTAGTATCATCTTTGGAGAGTACAATCTCATCGAAATCTAGTAATCATTCCCATCGTTGAATTAGACACTATACTAGGTATAAACTAGATCTAAAAGTATGATGTGAAGATAAACTATAGAAGGAATGAAATTTAAATGTTATTGAATGGAAAACCTAGAGTTATTTTCAAAGGAGAGATATCCCATCTTGATCTTTTTCTATAATTACCTCATATATCCTTATTTATAGAGATTATCAGTGGAGAGAGTAAGTAAATAAAAGTAAAAAGATAGAAAATGTTCTGATTTTTCATTAATATATCAATTTATTTCCAAAAACATTTCCATACTGCCACTAAAAATAGAGGTAGAGTGGTCAATTTAACTCATAAATTGTTCCAACAAAATATTTAAGACCTCATATAGAATAGAATATATGGATTTTGGGGAATTAAATAATTTAATTAAAGATATTTTAGAGAAGGGTTTTATTTAATTAAGTGTGTCTACTTATGGTGTGCCAATTGCCTTTGTGAAAAATAAATATGGATTTATGAGACTATGAATTAACTATAAATATCTTAATAGGATCACAGTAAATAATAAATACCCTCTTCCAAGGATTTATTATTTATTCAACCAACTTTGAGGTGCTCAATTTTTCTCTGAGATTGATCTCTGGTTAGGGTATCATCAGTTGAGAGTGAAGAAATAAGATATCCCAAAGACTGACTTCCAAACAAGATATGGGAATTATGAGTTTGTTTTCACACTCTTTATCTTAAAAAATCATATAATATTTACGAATTTCATGAATAGAATCTTTAAGGACTCCATTGAAAATTTTTGGTTGTCTTTATTAATGATTTGTTGATATATTCTGAATTTCAAAAGTAGCATGAGAATCATATAAGGGTCATATTATAAAATATTAGTAAAGAGAAGCTCGTTTCTAAATTCATAAAATGGGATTTCTGGATACAAAATTTTTTATTCATGGGGCACATTATAACTAGTGAAGTAATCTCAGTGGATCCAGCAAATACAAAGGTTATAACAGAGTGGTCTCACTCTAAAATAATAATTAAGATTCATAGTTTCCTTGGTTTTGTGGGATATTATAGAAGGTTTGTCAAAAAATAACTACTTTTGAATAGACTAACTGAGTTAACTTGAAAGGGGTTCAAGTTAATTTAGATGAGATATTTTGAACAAAGCTTCAAAGAACTAAATAATTACTTGCCTAGTGAACCTGCGCTAACTATATTCTCTATCGAAGAAGGATTTTTTATCTATAGTGATGCATCTATGAAATTTCTTGGATGTGTTATCCTGAAAAATTAAAAGGTGATCACCAATCTATATTTACATTTCAATCCTCATTAACAAAATTATCCAACTTATGACCTAGATTTAGTCACATCCATTTTTTATTAGAATATATAGAGACACTATCTTTATAGTGGAAAGTGTGATATACATGGACCACCAGTGTATGAAGTATCTATTCACACAAAAGTAATTTAACATGAGAAAAAGTATATGGTTGGATATTCTTAAAGACTATGATTTTTTAATTAATTTTAACCCTAGAAAAGAAAAAAAATCACGGATTATTTGAGTAGGAAAGATCTTGGCCTTCCTAAAATGAAGAGGATTGAATTAAGTCTATCGATCAAGGACCAAGTAAGGTTGGACATAGAAATAATAAGGGAAGTGACATCATTAATCCTATCCCAAATTATTTCTATACCATAATTACTAGAAAATATCAAGAAATTTGAACGAGATAATCCTTTGATGTAAAATAATATAGTGGTTTTGAAAAATGGAAATTTTCTTGAATTCAATATTAATTAAGAAGGTGTTTGGAAATTTAATAAAAGGGTATATATCTCATCTGCTTTATATATAAATAAGGATTTGATGTATGAAGCTCATAGATATACGTTCTCTACACATCCCAGAATCACTAAAATGTATAGGGACCTTCATGATCATTATTGGTGGGATAATATATAAAGGGATATTTTTAATTACATTTCATGGTGCTTAGTGTGTCAAAAAGTGAAGGCAGAGTGAAAACTTCCAGAAGGGGTATTTCAACCATTTTTCACACATTTATAGATATGGGAAAATATAATGATGGTATTTTTCACTTTCATACATATGAAATATAAGGGGAAAACATTTATATGGGTAATCATTAATATGTTGAAACATTCCAACTATTTCATTGTCATAAGAGAGTATTTATCCCTGGATCACCTAGATCACCTCTATAATTAAGAATTAGTGAGACTCTATAGATTATCCTTAATGATTGTTTTTTATTGGTATCTAATATTTACTTTTCAATTCTATAGTATCCATCAAATAGATATAAATATAAAATTAAACTTGATCACAACCGATCATCCTCAAACTAATGGGAAATATAATAGGATAGTTTAAACATTGGAATACATGCTAAGGGTTAGTTCACTTTATTTTCAAGGGAGTTAGGACTAACATATTCCTCTATTGAATTTTCTTATAACAACATTTCCCACTCAATAATTCAAATGGAACATTTTGAAGCTCCTTATATTAAAAGGTGAAAAACTCTAATATGTTTGTGTGAATTTAGAAAAGGAAAACCATTGGGACTAGACATTGCGAAGTGATTCAAAAACACACCAAGTATATTGAGAGTCAACATAAAAGTTATGTTGACACCTAAAATTGGATATATAATTTCATTTTTGGGATCATTCATTTATCAAGATATCATTATGGAAATGACTTATGAGATTTTTAAAGAAGGTTAAATTGAGTCGAAGGTACAATAGGCCTTTTAAGATTCTAAAGCATGTTGGAGAGGTTTCTTATCAATTATCATTACCTAAAAATATTTCTAATGTCTATGATGTCTTCCAAATTTATTTATTGAGAAATTATATGTCTAACCCAACACATATAATTGATATTAATGGTGTAGAATTGGAACTTTACTTATCATATGAAGAGGGACTAATGTAAATTCTTCACAGAAGGGAATAAGTGTCAAGGAATAAGAAAACATGACTTTTGAAAGTCACGTAGCAGTCTAGGCCTCTGAGTAGTGTGCTCTACCAACCTATAATGGATAGGTTTTCTACAATGTTTAGTCTCCCCTTCCCCCTCCATCCTGACTTTGCTCATGGTTTCTGAACCTGGTTCTAGTCCGGCGAAGGCGTCATTGCAGCTCGTGCATTCGGCCCGGCGTGGTTCGCTCCCTTTGTCGATGATGTGTGCTTGTCTTCCGGATTTAGTGGTGTGGATAGGTCTGGAGAGACCATCTCGGCAGTGCAATGGTGATGCTCAGCATGGATCATCCCTTTCCATCGACAATGAGTATTAGTGTGCGCTCGGCTTTGAGGACCAGTTGTATCATCCAGATTCGCCGGGTGGCCAGGGTTTCTTGGAGGTTTGGTGCATGCTCTATAGCTTCGTCGAGAAACCTGGGTTTCTGGGATCATCTAGAGCAATCATGTGTGAGTCTTCGGTCATATCTGTAGTGCTTAGGGTGGGGGGAGGTATTGGGTTCTGGATTCTCAGGGTTTTTCAAGTACTCTTTTGTTATGCTGGGATTTGGTATGTTGTGATTTGTTTCTTCTAACTGGACTCGGTTTTGTTTGTTCTAGTTTGATCTCATTATTTCTTCTCTACCCTTTACTACTTCAATTCTCATTTTTGTGATGTTTATGAACCTAGTAAGGGTGCATCCATGGTTCTGATCGGAGCAGATTCATTCCCATTGTGGCGCTTCTGTTTCAGGACGACCCTGATCCCCTCAGCGGTGGACCCCTCTTGGTGCGGGGTTGGGCCACCCAGTCCCAAGTGAGGATGGCCTGATCTCAGACCTCTTGTGTTTTCTTTTCGGCTTATGTGACTATGGTGGATGGGGTGTTTGATTGGGGTAGCAGAGTTGGTCTAGGATGACAGTTGATGGTGGTGCTTGGAATTGTCATGTCGGCAGGGTGAATGGTTTTTTTATTGCGAGGTATGTTGGTATGGTGATGTACCTGGACTCGACCCATGGATCAGTCCCTAGAAGAGGTTCCAGAGTTTTTCTTCATCATCGAAGTGTTTTTTAGATTTGTATGTTTGATAGGGTATGACATAAGTCATTTGATCGGGCATGTGCTTTGACACAGGGCACTTTCTTGTTGTTAAGCCTTGTAATGGTGGAGTGTGTTTCCATGTTCATATAATGGGAAGGGGAATCTTCATGTGTGAGTTTGTTTTTCCTTTCTAGAACTTCAGGTCATGAATTTTTTTAAGTTTATGATGTCTTGGGTCCCCCCCTTCTTCCCTTAAAAAGGGGGTTTTTGTTTCTATTTCTGTTGAAAATAATAAAAAAATTGAAGGCCTTCGGGCCGTTGGATGACTTGTGAAAGTCCTTTGGAGAAATTAAAAGTTTGAATAAGGTAATTGGGAACCTGAAGAAGTGAGTAAGAATAAATACCCTCATTTATCAAGTATAACACAAATTTTAAGGACAAAATTTCTTAAGTTTGGGAGAATGTAATGGCTTGAAAATTTATTCTATGATTAATAAAAGAACTATTTTTTATAATAACTATTTTATTATATTGAAAAATATATGAACATATATATACTATTATATAAATAATATTACATGTTAATTAATAATACCAATTAATATAGCTAAGTATAGTATAGGGATATATAAACTAAAGAATTGAGACCATGAATTAGTATAATCCATAGGATCCATCTCTTCTAGGAAGATTAAACCTTCCATGAAAACTATTAAAAAATTAATTATTATGAATATGATAGACATAATAAAAGTAATTATAAAAACCTTTGTAGATGAAGTAGTAAATGTTGATGATTGGTGTTATATATATACATATAATGTAATCGGAAATGATAATGTTTTCATATGACCATTGGGAAATATAATCATTGGTAATGTAGTTGTTATAAAGTGACCATTAGGGTTAGTGTATATTGAGGTTAATGATTAGAGTTGATTTAATATAGAAGAAATAAATGATGACCTTCACCAGTAGAACCATGATATATGGAGATAATTTTTTAGAGATACGGAGGTAGATAGAATCATTAGGGTTTTATCTTGATCAAGCCTAAGTAAAACTTCTAGAAGTGAGGCTTCAATGAAAAAACTATGAGAGAATTTAAAGTTAGTGCAGATCACCACTTGGTCAATGTTAACTAATCCACCACTTGAAACTACCATCATCGCACACCTTGCCCTTAGGGTGTATGCCAATGTAATAAGGGGTTATTTATCAAGGACCAAGTAGTATTAAGGTGCAATTATTTCAGAAATGAATTAAAATTTTTATAGATTCCACATTTTTATTTAGTGTTACACTCTTATATAAAATTCATATTATTAGAGAATAAGATAAAATAGATTTTCATATAAAGAGATTAATTTTTTAGAAGGTTTATATATTTAATTTCAATTAATATACATTTGAAAAATGTTTTATAAAATTTTTAAAACAAAAAATATATATATTTATAAAATGTTTTTCTCTAATTATATATCGTTTTTCTAAGAGATATAATTTTTTTCTGTAATGAAAAATAGAGGTTTTTAATAAATAACTATTTTATATTTAAATTTTTAATCTCTCCTATTTATAGAATTTTTATAATAAAATGGATGGAATATTTTAAACTAACACATAAAAATTATCTAATAGTGAATTTTTTATAATTTTTCAAGTTAGTCAAATTTTTGGGTAAAATATAAAATACTGTATAATATACGATAAGAATTAGGACATCATAAATACATAAAAGTGATGTAATAATTAGTTTTAAAGTATTTATTGAGCAAAAAAGAGATTATTTTATTAATATTATGTATTTTAATGGATTTAAATCAACTTCCATGTAACGTCCCATAATTTTAAGTGATTTTATCTTTTATTAAAGTCAATGAATAAGTCTTATAAAAACAAATGTGATGTGTGTTTTATTAAAAAGGGTGATACCAAATTAATATGTAGTGGTAGATAATATCTTCTCTATAAATATTCATTAATGTTAAATATACTATAACCATTGGTAATAAAATAGGACAAAGTAAAACAAAAAATCCAATAACATGATTATAACTCACTTTATTTGGATCCATCATAAGTAGGAGTCCTCCAAATATGATTATGATAAGAACATAGGGAATCGAAAAAATAGGAATCATCCACTCAAGAAAATAATAATCGAACACATGGAGTCTACTTTATTTAAAATTATTTTTAATTAGTCTATTTATAAGGAAAATAAGTTGGCCTTTAATAAACTATATGTTGGGTTCATTCAAGAAAAAAATGTTAGTAATCATAGAAATAAAAAATATCTCTTATAACCTTTTTATTAATTATGTATATATGTGTCTATATATATAATAAATATATCTATATATATAAATATATAATTTATGATTTAATTTAGAATGAAATTTTAAATTATATAAATAATACACAAAGTATCATATTTATTATACTTCTATAACTAATTGGTAAATTTAAGTGAGTGATTATGAGGAATTAAAAGAAGAATGTTAATAATTGAATAATTTTCTTTCATTTAAGCATTAAAATTATAAAATTTTACTTTTATAGTGTCACTACTAAGTTTAAACTCCATTTTGTTGCAAATATTCCTATATTTTTATATTCATTAAATAAATATTATAAGTTTATTTTTAACTTAATATCTTGAAAAAAAAATTGAAATCAGTTATAAATTACAATATTTTACTAATAAAATTATATTTAAATTAAATATTATTATAAATTTAATTAAAATTATCTTTATTTATAGTCTTTAAAATATTATTTTTATAATATTACTATTTAATAAATTATTATTTGTATACTTATGATAATTGTAAGATTTATTTAATTGTCAATTTGTTTTGAAAAATAAACAATATGATTCTATAATTTTAGTAATAATATCTAATAATAATAATTAATATTATAACTATTAGGTTAAATTTGTTATAAAATAATGATTTATGCTTTTTGGAATTAATATTTTTATGGTAAAAGCTTAATAAACAATTATGGTTAATAGAATATCCTTACTAAAATGTTAACAATGGATAATGTAATAATTATAATTTTTAACTTAAAATCAAGAAACAAATATATATATATATATATATAAGTTCACATAAATAATATTCATTTTAAATGTGTTTAGTAATATTTTTTATATTTAAAACTTAGTTATATATAAAAATGTGTCCAACCATGAAGACCACATGTCCCAAATCAATCCCAAAAATGTGGGAAGATTCCTCAATCACATGGAAGAGAAGTTACACATAGGTTGCACGGTGGTAGGGGGATAGTTCACCTCACAGGAGGAAGAATGGCATACCTTGGTCTTAGCAACTGTAGGGTCGTGTATACCATGTAGTTAGTGGGTCATACCATGGGTCAGAAGCACGTTGTAGTCTGAGAGTGAGCCCCAGTTAATCACTTATTCCCATCAATGGATAGAGTTTAATTTATATACTAGTGCTCACTTGAAGAATAATCCAATATGGTGTCATAATAACTAGTTATTATTCATATATTTTAAAAAATGACATTTAGATTATGATCGTCCAGTTGAATTCATCACAACCATCCCATATTTTCTTGTTTTATCTTCCTTGAAAATCACCCATTGTTCACTCATATTCTTCAGTACACCAGACCCAATTCACTAACACCATCCTTACTATCTGCTCCATCTCCTTTCCCTATAAGGAAACAACATCATAGATGACCTACATATGGTGTACTACCACTATCAATCTTCCTTGGTGACAAAACCACACCCTCTAACTACCTTCTTAGGATTTCAGCCTACAAAAAACCTCATCCACCACAAGTAAAAATTTCTTCCTAATGAATCCTGGAAATCTTAACAATATTCATAAACTCATATGCATAAACATTTATCAAAATTGGAATTATGTATTATTAATTCCAAACAAAATTGATTCATTTTTAAACCTAGTTTTGTTGGGTTATATATACATGAAACAATGTATTCTTAACACCTCGGTGTAATATCATAGGATATAGGTGTACTATTGTGTTTTCAATGAGTGTCACCATCATATATCCTAAATTCACTTGTAACCTCAATACACACATCAGCATGTAACTGAATATATATATATATAGAGAGAGAGAGAGAGAGACACACATACTTATATAGAGGAAACTCCCATAATTACTAGAAGAATCCCTACCCAAGCTCTCCCTATGTTTCCCCATCTTCCCATATAGTTCAAACACCCAAGTCAATAGAAGAAACTACTAAAGCTCTGGTATTCCAATTCATGTAATGGGATTTCCTATATTTCAAAACTATTATATTTATGTAAGTGGAAATTTGTTTTCAAAAAATATAAACCATGTTTTATTTCCATTAAAAACCTTTTTTAAATTAGGTTAAATGGATTTATTTAAAATCCATTATTTTAAAAACCCCTTGTTTATGTAATGGAGTTATGTGTTTAAAATAATTATTTCCAAACCTATAGTATAAAGTGAACCCTTTATTCCTTTAAAAAATATTTAAGTTTATAATAAAATTGTTTGATTTTTTATATGAAGAATATATAGTTTCAAAGTATTGTTTTATGTAAGAAATAATGGCTAAGTTACTATAATTTTATATGAAATATTTATTCCTTCATACAATTATTTTATGTATAAAAAATATTATTTCCAAACACTAAATTTTAAATCAAGTGAGTTCTTCAAAAATGGGAATCTTATTTCTTCATTAAATGGTTTCTTTTAAATGATAAATTTTATCATTTTATGTTCTATTTTAATAAAATATTTTTTATTCAAATGAATTTTATAATTTCTTGAATGAAATTTCATTTTAAATGTAAGGATGTTAATCATTTTTGTATGTGTGGTCTGCTCTATTATTCCATTTAGGCATACAAAGTTTATTTTTCATAATATTTGGTTCCTCCAAATTCATTGAATGATTTCTAATGTAAATATCTACGTATATATATATATATATAATATTTCATTTTCATTTTTTCAAAGGCTAAAAAATTCAGTAAAAAAATAAAATCAAGAAATCTCAAAATGGGTTACAAAATTTTGGAACATGGATTTTTTAAACATTATAGGGATCTAGAGAGTGAACCCAGTCCTCCAAGACAGGAAGGTCCTCAATAGCCTTCAATGTTTCAAGTGGCCACAGGGTTTTATTTGATGAGACTGCATAAAATTTTCTAAAAATACACTAGATTCTTTTATTAAGAAAATTATTTTCCAAGTTATATTTTGAAAACCCTATAGTTTATAAAAAATATTTATTATATCAATTTTTTTATATAAAAGAAAAAATATCAAAAAAAATCATTGAGAATGTATTTTCCAAGGCTTTTAAAAATTATTTTCTAATATTATATATTTTTAATCCCCCTTATAGAGTAATTTTATGCTCAACCTATGTTTTAAAATGTTTTTTATAGGCTTGTTTGAAGTTAAAAGAAGTTTATATTCATTAAGGAGATAAAACGAGTGAAGTAAAAATAATTTATTTATTAATTGGTTAAACTTTATTATGTTGTAATAGTTTTTATTTTTCCTCCAAAACCTAGACTAGAAAATATCCTCATTTTTTAAAGTTATGTATATATTTATTTATATATAAAAAAATATACGATATTTGTGTACTGGATCAGGAAGAGCGGATCAAAGGTTGCTACACTTGGTATCAAAGGAATGATTTAAAAAACTTTGGAGATCAAGAATTTTAGTTTTAGGATAAGAAATATAAATTAATTATAGGTTATAGATAATTAAATTTTATTTGACTCCAAAGAATATAAAATTTTAGTGATTCTAGTTTTCCAAATTCTGAAATTGGAAATTTAGAATTTTCCTTAGGTACGGTAAAAGAATTTTGAGGTATAAATTCATTTTAAGCAGTATAGAATGTAACATCCCATAATTTTAAGAGATTCTACATTTTATTTAATAAAATGAATAAGTTTTCTAAAAAAAATGGGGTATGTTATATTAAAATGGGTGACAACATATTAAGATCAATTGTATGAACACATCTTCTATTTAAAGAGTCATGAATGTTAAATATACAATATCCATTTTTAATAAAATAGGATAAAGTAAAAAAAACATGTCAGCAACATTATTATATCTTGATTCATTTGAATCCATCATGAGTAGGATCCCTTTAAATATTATGATGATAAGAATATAGAGAATCCAAAAATATAAATCATCCTTACAAGAAAATAATACTCATACATGTAGATTCTATTTTATTTAAAATTCATTTTTAGTGGAAAATTTATTGGGAAGAAACGTTTGTCATTACTAGACTAGTTGTTGGGTTCTTTATAGATAAAAAATTTTAGTAATGATGTAAATAAAAAAATAATTACTATAACATTTTGATTAAGTATGTATATATATATATATGCATATATATATATGTGTGTGTGTGTGTATATATCATATATCTGTATATATAAATATATGATTTATGATTAAATTTAAAATGGAATTATGAATTATATAAATAATACAAAAGGTATCATATTTATGATACTCCTATAATTTGTTGGTAAAATTAAGTTAGTAATTCTGAGAAATTTAAATAAGAATGTTAATACTTGAATAATGGACCTACATTTAAGCATTCAAATTATAAAATGTTCTTTTATAGTGTCATTTATAAGTATAAATTCTATTCTCATGAAAATATTCCTATATATTTATATTTTTAAATAAATGTTATAAGTTTATTTTTAACTTAGAATCTTGAAAATATTTTTCAAATCACTTATAAATTAAAATATTTTAATAATAAAAGTATATTTAAAGTAAATATGATTATAAATTTAATTAAAAGTGTATTTATTTATATTTTTCAAAATATTATGTATATAGTATTACTATTGAATAACCTACTATTTTCTAACTTATGATAACAGTAATCTTTAGTTAATTGTTAATTTTTTTTGAAAAATACAAAATATGATACTATAATATGAGTGATTATATCTAATAATAATAATTAGTAATGTAACTCTTATGTTAAAATGTTATAAAAAAATATTTATTATTTTTTGAATTAATATTTTTATGTTAAAAGTTTAATAAACAATTATGGTTAATAGAATATACTTACTAAAATATTAATGGATAATGTAGTAATTATAATTTTGAACTTAAAATCAATATATATATATATATGTGCACATATGTAATATTCTTTTACATATGTTTAATGATCTTTTTAATAATTAAAACGAAAATATATAAAAAAAAATGTGGCCAACAATGAAGGCTGCATGTCCTAACTCAATCCCATGTATGTGGGAGGATTCACAACCACAATGGAGATAAGGTCCACATTACCCACATAGATGTAGGGGTAAAGTTTTCCTGAGAGGAAGAAAAATTGAATATCTTGGGCTAAGCACCCATAGTGTCGTGTATAGATTTGTGTAGTCTGTGAGTCTTGTCGCAGTTCGGCATCACGGTGTATCCTAGGATCAGGCATTGGTTACTCTTGTATTCCAATCAATGGAGAGAGGTTAATTGATATACCGGCTCTCACCTGAAGAATAATCTAATGTGGGATCAAACTAAGAGGTTATTATTCACGCATTTTAAAATGTTGTTTAGATTGTGACCATCAGATTGAATTCATTGCAGTCATCTGATCATTTCCCACTTCATCTTCTTTGCAACCCGCCCTTTGTTTAATCGTCTTCTTTAGTATTCCAAACCCAATAATTTTTAAAAATCCTCACTACCTTATCTATATAGTTTTTCTTCTAGGAAAAAAAGTGTGGATGACTTACATATAGTTTACTACCACTGTCAATCTTTCCTTAATGATAAAGACACACCCTCAAACTGACTTTGTAGGATTTCAACCTTTATAAAACCTTGACCACCACCAGTGAAACTTTCTTCTTGATAAATCTTTTCAAGCCTATCAATACACATAAATGCATATTCATAAATTCTTATCAAAATTCAAACGAGGTATTATTAATTCCAAACAAAAGTAGTTAATTTTTAAACCCAGTTTCATCGGGGTATATATACATGAAACTATGGATTTTTAAAACCTCAGTTGAAGCTCATCGGATAAAGTTATACTATTATGTTGTCAATGGGTTTCACCTTAAAATATCCCACCTTCTCTCTCAAGGTCAGTCCACACATCTATGTGTATTTGAACCTTCATATATATGTATGTATATATCTACTTATACAGATGGAACTCTCCTCATTTCTAGAAGAATCAATGCCCAAGATCTCTCTCTATTTTCCTCTTTTCCCACCTAGTATGAACACCTATGTCATAAAAAGAAACTTCTAAAGATCTGGTATTCAAATTCATGTAAGGGGATTTCAAATTTTTCAAAACTATTATATTTATATAAGTGTTAAATTGTTTTCAAAAATTATAAACCATGTTTTATTTCCTTTAAAACAATTTTTTAAATAAGGGTGAATTAATTTATTTAAAATATATTCTTTTAAAAAACCTTGATTATATAATAAATTCAAGTAAAAAAATCATTATTTTTAGACTTATATTTATGTAGGGGGAACCCTTTCTTCCTTTGAAAAAATTATTTAACTTCATATTAAAAGTGTTTAATTAATTTTTTATGAAGAATATAAAATTTAAGAGTATTATTTTATTTCAGGAATAATAGATAAAGTTACTATTATTTTATGTGAAGTATTTATTCCTTTATATCATTATATTATAAATAAAAATATTATTTACAAACCCCAAATTTTAAATTAAGTTAATTCTTCCAAATTGGGAATCTTATTTATTTATTCAATGATAGATTTTATTTGATAATGTTTAGAATTTTATGTTATATTTCAATAAAAATATTTGTATTTAAATTAATTTCATAGTTTTTGAATAAAATTTCAATTTAACTATAAGGACGTTAGTTATTTTTTAGATATGGTCAAGATCTATTATTCCATGCAAGTATAAAAGTTTATTTATCATAATATTTGGCTTCTCCAAATTCAAAAAATGATTTCCTATGGAAATATATCTATATACATATATATATATATATATAATAATGAATTTTCATTCTTTTAAAAGATAAAAAATCCATTGAAAATTCAAAAAATTGAAATCTCAAATTTTTTTATAAAATTCATCACTTAGACTTTATAATCATGATAGGGATCAGGGGAGTGAACCCAAACCTCCAAGATGGGTAATCCCTTGATATCCTTTAATGTTCCAAGTGGCCACATGGTTTTGTTTTATAATATCACATAATATTTTCTATAATACCAATGCACTCTTTTATTAGGAAAACTATTTCAAAAATTATAATTTTAAAATACTATATTTTTGGACAAAAAAGTTATTTATTATATCAAAAGTTTTGATATAAAATAAAAATGTTTTCAAAATAATTTTTTCAAAGAAATTTTATTTTCAATGGTGGTTAAAAAAATTATTTTATAATATTATATATTTTTAAATCCCCTTAATGCAATTTTTTATTCTCACCCATTTTTTATAATGTTTTTTAGAGGATCATTATAAGTTTAAAAGGAGTTTAGATTCATTAAGGAGATAGCATGAGTAAAGTCAAAATTTATGTTTATTTATTAATTGTTTAAACTTTGATATATTATAATAGTTTGTTCTTTTCCACCGAAACCTATACTAAAAAATATAATCATGTTTTTAATGGACTATATATTTTTAGTTATTTCTATAAAAAATATATGGTATTTTTGTATCAGATCTATAAGCATGGGTCATGGGTCACTAAATTACAAACCAATAAATAACTTTCTAAATTCTAAAGTAGAAATTAAGATTTTAAAAAATATATTCTAGGGTAAATTTACTCTTCCATGGTCAATATAATATTAAAATGGATTTTGATTAAAATTTATTAAAATATTATTAAGCCAAACTTAAATTTATAAAACCATGAAAAAAACAATGGGTAAGACAATATTTTTTCATTTTCCACAACCTATAATTACAAGACCTCTATTTAGAAATTATTAAACAAATTCTTCCTCTTTTACTATATTTACCCACCCATACCCCTATTCCTCTCCACTTAAAATACCATAACACGAAATTATTCTCATTTACTCTATTCAAATTTCATCCAAGGTTTATTAAAGGTCTAAAGGATTTACCCTCTAAGATTTAGAAAGTTACTTCCCATGGTAATGGAACTCTCATCTTCTTCATTTCCATTCAAATACCTCTTTTGTGTAATGTCTTCTAATTATTGAATTACTTTATTTTCATAAACTTTTTATTATCCTATTACTATCAAAAAGTTATTTTATTAATATGATTCTTTATTTCCCTTTAATTATTCCCTTTACATAATCTATTTTTTGTACCTGTCATGTTGCCAAAACTATTTCGTGAATTTCTCACTTTTACATGAAATATTCATAAATTTTGAATACCCAAACTCATGCATTATCCATGGATATTTACCTAGATGCAAGTATAATTTATTTATCAGGTATTTACATGTTTAAAACACACATTATCATCTCATGGGTTAAAAGTTATAAAATTTTCATGTCTTTAAGAACTAATGTACTAAATGATTTTATATGAAACCCATTCTTTATTCTCCATGGGTTATTGATTAAATGATTTATTATGATTAGTTTAGCTCATATGAATAGGGATATATGAAGGGTGAAACCTGATGGAACTCCAATGCAATAGGTAAATAATTAGTATCTAGAGATTGCATGTCTTACGATACCATGGTGAATAACCTTGGAAATTATGTTTTATGGCACCTGGCTAATAAACCTTGGTGATATTATTTTAAATGTATCATTTTTGGTTATATCCCCATTTATATTTTATTATTTATGTTCATAATATTATGATATATCTCATGTTATTATGGTAATTCCATATTTTTATGTCTCATGATCACATGATAAATATTTCCTTTTTTTATTCCATTACATGGTTTCATGCTTACCCCTTTTTAAAATGTATTTCCCCTATATATGAGATGTAGTAAAAGTGACTTGGGATGAATCTATGAATAATAATTTAAAGTATATTATAATAAAGTTTATGTTTTTAATATATTATATCCCTAATTTACAAGAAACTAAACCTCAAAATATCCTCTGTATTATTAAATGGTTTTCCATGTAATGTAAGTTTTATATATTAAAAATATAATATTCCATAATAGTTATAATCTTCTATTTATTATACCATGTTATTGTTTGTGATGGTTTAACCACCTATATGAATAATGTTATCAATTTTTATCAAGGATTATTATAAAAACTAACATACTATGTATTGATATTGATATTTAAATAATATTATGTTTATGGTTCTTTAATAGAAAAATTTATATTTAACTTATTATTAACATACCACATTTTATTCATTAAAATTTACCGAAACAAGTACATTTTTTATTCCATAATAGAGAATCATACCCAAAACTCACATATAATGGCCCTAGAATATCATGAAATAATAACTAAATTTCATTCCAATACCAGGGACATTATATACATAATGATAACATGAACATTGAATGATAAATAAAATAATTATACTAAAACAAATAATGAATGGTTAAATCTACTAACACCAACAATAAATAATGAAAAAAAATAAGTAATGACTATGTAATAAATGGATTTAAAATAAAAATATGAAAGTTGATAAATGTTAATATGGTTCTGAAAGATATGGTTAATGAGACTATAACTATTTTACAGGAGGTTAGAGTTCATCTAACTAAGAGGGAATCCCAGGTAATGGTTTTGTGGACTCAATTTCCTTTTCACTTGGTCACAATCATTCGTCCATTACTATAAACTTCTTAGTATCATATATTATTCCATTAAATTATTTAATTTGGTAATTTATATTTTAATATGGTCAATTTAAATTTTCACATTTAAATCTTTATTCTTTATGGATTCCATTCTCTACAAAAATATGATGTTTGTTAACAATAATTTTCATTGATTTTAACAACTCCTTTTCTTTCATTCCTGTAACAACCTGAGATATCGAACCCTTTAAGTTAATACTATCTCAAATATCATTTTTCACATATAAAACTAAAATAAAACAAACTATTACATATTAAAAATAAATTAATATTATAATAATCATTAAATAAAATGATAATAATAAATAAAATAGTTGCCTATTATAATTTTTCCTTCTTTAATATTTTAAAAGAAAGGATGCCTTTTGAATAACCAATTAAAAAAGGGTTATTGTGTTTCACCATAATAAATTAAATTGATCATTGATAAAATTTTATAATAATATGTAATGTTTATATTTATAAACTAATATATCAATATTAAATTTTTTATAAATCTATATGACATAAGATTAGAAACACTTGATATTTAAAACAAGGTTTTCTTTAAACAAATTCCTTTATATATTGTATTTTCATTTAAAATATAATTTCTAAACTTTAGAATTTAAATATAAAAAAATAACTTCATTTTTGGATTAAACATTTAAATATTATCTTAGTTTTATTTTTGATATTTTTTAAAAATATTGATTTTAGGTGATTAGTACAAAATATAGTTTTTTAAAAATAACATCACTTTTATGACATTATTAGTATATAAGTATGACTTGGAAAATAATGAAACATTTTTTATATGACCAAATATTTATTTTATAAGTGAATCTTTAATTTTTAAAAAAAAATTATTTAAAAACCCATATTTTACATTTTATGACTTTGGTTATATTTTTCAAAAAAAATGTTTTTAATACATTATACATTTAGTATTTTAAAATTAATTTTTATCAATTTTATAAATATTATATTTTTAAATGTAAATAAATTTTTCAATAATTTGGTATATAATTATTAAAATGACCATTTTTTTTTTATTCATAAAGGATAAATTACCAAGTTAAAACTAGTTATCGTGATGAAAACAAAAATGGTAAAAATGAGTAACCTAAGAGTTTAAGTGACTAACGTGTTAAAAACATGATTTTAATTGGTTATTTATGGTTTTTTTTCAAAATTTTATATTCCCCAATAAATTATTTATCAATTTTTGTGCCACATTCCTTGAGAGTAACTTGCCATTATTGAAAGTTGTTGCATATTTAAAAAAATGTTATCATTTTTCACTTATAAAAGGGGCACTCCCCTCCTCACTTACCCTCACACCACAACCCACCTATTTCATCCAAAACACTTAAAAAATTATTAAAAACTCCTATAAACATTAAATAGGTTATGGTATTCTCAAACTATAATCACTAAAATGATTTACCCCCTCTGCAAAGGAGATCGTCCAAGAACTGCATCATAAATTTCCAAATAATCCTTTCTTTTTATATTTATTTATGTGTACTAATTCTTCAAAAAATTATTTTACACCATATTAAAATGACACCATAAGTATCATCATTATACTATTATTTTATTATAATTATGGTACAACCATTAACCACATTTCTCCCTTTTCTACTAAGAAAAACAAACCTGTTAATCGTGTGTTATGAGGATTACTGCCTCCACGATGTAACATGTTTCATTTTTATTAACTACCATAAAATGATAGTAATAATAAGGAATTTTACATATAATTATGATATTTGTGATATATTTTATATACAAAAATGATAACCCAGGTTACTCCTTTTCCCTATTCTGTGGAAAATTAAATCATCACCCATACGTACTTATGGACTACCACCTCCATGGACAAATTGATTTCCATTTTTATTTTTATCACATACATACATTTCTGGTCATGAGAATAGTTTTAATGGATAAATATGATTTTTATGAATTTTTTAGGGTTCTTTAAAGGAAAATTGGACAACTTATTAACAATATGAGTAATAAATAATCATGGTAAATTCTACCATCCAAAAGAGGGTTCTATAAGAAAAATAATGTTTTCCTTGTACTATGAAATAACTTAATATAGGTTATATTATTCTAATAATTGTTTAAAATTACAATATAACACACTAATAAACACTAAATAAGATCATTATTATTCTATTATAACAATATTACAACTAAACCGCTTCATAATCAACCATTAATTATAATATGTTCTTGTTTGGATCGGTTTAACCACCTACTTGAAAAAATGCTATAAATTTATATAATAGGTGAATATGGTAGTTTAATTTATATTATTATATGATATAAATAATTAAATAATTATTTTATTTCTATAATTTTAATATAATAATTTAACTCTTTATTTAAGAAAATGCCCTTCATTCAATAAGAATCATTAAAACATGCTCATCTCCAAAATAAAATTTAAATATCATAACAAAAAATCACATAAAAATAAATTATAAAATTATAAACAATTATAAAATATAAATTTCATTACCTTATATGATATGGTAATGATTAACTTTTGTAAAATAATGAATAATAACACTGTTATTATGAAACTAGTTCAAAATAGCCAAGGTTACTCACATCCGATATTGAAAATAAATAATAAATAACTAATATACATGTATAGAATAAATATAAATTATTTTTATAAAATATTATATATATATATATATATATATTAATATGGTTATTAAATTTATTATTAAGGTAATTATGTTTGTTTTATAAGATCTTAGAGTGCATTCGACTAAGTGGGGAAACAGGGTAAGGGTTTTTCTTCATTTTTAACTCCATGGGACATGTTTGATATTATGCATGATAATTTATTTTATATGGTGTATTCACTACCCAGCTACTTTTAAATATGAAAATATCTTTCATTTCATGAGATTTTAATTTCTTTTTTATGATCTTCCTCTCAATATCTATTAATTCATATGTCACCAATTTCATCAACATAATATCTAATTCCTTTGGTAATGTGTTTTCTTAAATAAATATACCTTTAAATATTTCTTTGATACTTAAATCCACCTATTTTATATGGTATTTTCTTTTTTTTCTAGGGAAGTTACTTCTCATCATTAATTACCATTTTTTTTGATAAAAAATTTTCTGTAATAAAAGTATAAGTATTTTAAGAATAACTCCCACTGTTCCCAATGAATCATTTAATCCATGACCATATTTTACTTACTTCCAATGTTATCTGATATTTTGGTAAGCATAATATATATTATTTTCAATTATTATAATAGTTCTCTTGATCCCTTTTTAAAAGGATAATTTATTACTCTTCTTACGATGTCAGTTTTAATAGAAATTTTTTTCAAAATATTTTCCACCGCGTATTTATTTTGACAAACTTTATGATTTTTCAAGGAGTCATTTATTAAGGTTTCTTTTTTAAATTTAAATATTTCCCAATGTTTTCACTTCAACTTTTTTAAAATAACTATTTACATTAACCTATAACTTTTTTATTTTATAAATGTGTTGAAAATGATCTCTTTTAACATTTTCAATGGGAAAACATCTTTATTCCACATTTTTCATTTTATTTAAAGTTTCTCTATATTTTTTCATGGTTTATAAAATAAAATTATTTTTCCTCTATATTTTAAAAAATATATCTTTGAAAATGATTTCAAAATACTGAGGATATTTATTTTTTCTAAATTTTTTTTTTTTCAAAACCCCTTAGAATTATTTTTTTATCTAATTCATTGTCCTTTGGAATCTCTTATTATCGATCAAAAAAAATTTTCAAAATTAACCATCCACCTTCTTTCTCAAGATGACTTATGTAATTTCCTTCTATTTTAGAGAAATGATATATCATTTATTTTTTATTTCCTAATTATTCTTAGTGTATAACCATAATTTCTTCTTCTAATGTCTTTCCTATGTGAATACCCTATTCTTGGTTCCTTTGAATGAATAATATTAAACTAGATTTAATACTTAAATTTATAAGGTGTATTATGGTCCTAACCATATACCATTTATCTATATAGTGTAAATACCATATGATTTATTATAATTATTAAATTATAATTACCTAGAAAATTAATTTATGTCATTGGATAGACATTTATTTTTTATGTGTTCATTAGGTTATGATTATTGTAGAAATTATTAATGATTATCTTATTTGAATCTATATAAAATCCATTTTCATTCCATGGGTTCTTCATTATGTGTTGAATGAAACCCATTTTCTTTTCATGGGTTCATTATGATATAATGAATTGTTGATTCAATATGGCACTCATATGTATGTATCATTATGGGTGGGGTCCTATATCACCCTCTAAATAATTTTTTAAGAAATTATATCTCATGAGATGGGTATTCATGAGTATGTCTTAGTTTCCTGTAATAATGGGCACTGATGGTGAGACTTATGAACATTATGTTCCTTATACAAATGTATGTGACCTATATAAAAATGTTTCAAAGCTTTATGATTATTCTCATGACTATTTTATAATCTCATGCCTCATGTTAATTAACTCATTATCTTGTTTCATGGATTATATTATGTCATTATTCATGCCATGATTTATGACCTAATATTTATTGGGTTTGATTTTCTTATGCGTATTGATTATACCCATATTCTCAAGTTATGATCACTTATGATATTTTATTATTATTTATTATGTATACCATTACAGAGAATTTTATATCACTCATTCTTATGTTTTTATTTTTTGAGGTTATGAATATAGGAAGGTATGAAATTTATAGAATATTTTATTAGGAGGATAATTTGTGGGATATGTTAAAGACTCACTATGGATTAAATAGTTTCATGTATAATGGGAAAATTTTCTAATTGATATAAATAACATGGGTTTTCTTAGTTAATTTTCCTCCTAATTTCCAAAAAAAACCTAAAAGTTATTGGTTATGTATTTTAAGGACATATATGATTTAATTCATGTAATTAGAAGAAGTTTAGGTTTGGTATACTATAGCTTTTATCAGGTAAGGTTTTAGATAAATTTTTATATTATAATGTCATTGGTTGATTAAGATATATGATTTAAAATTTTTATCTATGCTTGATAAGTTAAGGATTATTATAATTTCAAATCTATATATAACCCTTTAGGTCGGTTAATGTAAGATATTTTGTTCCATACTAGTAGTATAATTTTAGAGGAACCTTGATTTTTTGTTTTGTGTAAAGAAAAAATCTAAAATTTAGGTTTAGAAAGGACGTAAAAAAGTTTGGGCACCTTAAAGTGATGTTTCTGGACATGTTTGGGGGCTTAGGAAGTGTCTTAGCTAGTAAAAAAGTCCCAGTAGGTTCAAAGTTTGAAATTACACATTTTGGAATAGCAGCATATAGGGTGCTTAATTAGGGATAATCGTGCGACCAAACCATGTAGCCTATTTTTTACAGGTTCATGGTTTGATAAAACTATGTGAGGGGATTATGTGGATCATTCAACCTCTATAGTAATTTCACATACATATTTCATGGTTTGAATAAGGTTTGGAAAACTCTGCACACTAACCATGTGAAGTCTATTCCTTGTATAGTGAGGCTTCATGGTTGGCACATGGTTTGATAAAATCATGTGTCCAAACTACGGACCTATTTAAAAGATTAAAAATTACCTTTTTTCTAAACAAATTTAAATCCTTTCATTTATTTTCTTTCCTATTTCCCTCCAAAATATCCCCAACACATTCCCTTCCTTCCCCTTATCCTCCTCCTCCATTTATATAAAGGATGTCCATCATCCATGGTCATAATTGAATTTCATATAAGGTGATGGAAAGGCTAAGATAAGAATATGACTCTGTTAGTTTCATTTTATTTTTTCATATGTTTTCCTGTTTTCTCATGCCTATTTTGTCTAATTTTCCCTATTTTCTAGTTTATTGTATGGTTTCTCATTATCTATTGAATTGGCCCAAACTGGCGATCGATATAAGATGAGTGAATATTCATAATATTGAGGTAGGTAGTCTTAGTACCTTCCCTTAATGTATCAATGTTTTAATAAAACATATATGTTTTATTTCACATTGGAACCTGACATCATCCTAGTTAACCTTTTAATTCCATCTCCTTATTTTGAGCCCCTAAATAATTAATCTCATGCATCCTAGGTGGTGTTCTCAAAATATATTTTTGGCATAAGGAATATATATATGGACCATGGAAGACTTATGGTAATACCTTTACCCATAAAATAAACTAGTATATTGGTTTCCCTATTTATATAATCCTTTTCTTGGAGAAGTTAATGTTTTAGTTCAACCCATTCCATGGACCATGTGACGTTCATGGAAGATATTTGACCAATTAATTAGGTCACCCATGGGGTTCCCTTGTGTTAATATTCCCTTTCTGAATTTTGTAGTGGATCTAGTGAAACAATGGATCAGGGGTTCACTCCAATGAACCTGGTATGAGATAAGGTCCTCTACTTCAATCTTGATCTCCCATTTTTTATTAAACTTCAAATTATTTTAGTTGAACCTGGTGTCGGTTAACTTTTAAATAAGGGATCATGGTATTCTTTTCTAAGTTAGGACCTAGTGACTCCTCTTTATCCACCAAAACTTATAGTGAATAATTGGTTTCTTTTAGTCTTTTTAATAAGTTATTATTTTTGGAAGAATAAATAGTTTGAGTTAATAAGAAGTGGAATCCTCTTGGGATATAATATTAATGGTGTGGACCAAAGGAATTATATATTTTCCCTAACTTATATCATTTCCCCCCCTATTTTTGTTTTTGTTTCATTATGTTATAGTTTCTTTTCATGGTTTTGGAATTGATCCTATATCATAAAAAAATTATAGTTATTTTTACATTTTTTATATTATTAAATATTAATTCCTTGGTTACAAATACAAGATGTAGTATGGATGTTAGTGAAACATTCCATGATAATTCCTTGGATTCCATATTTTATTTCCTAGTATGGCCTAATGGATGTCACGAGGTTCATTGATGTGACTTCCTAGGGGTAATCCCACCTAATATCTATTCAATTACTTATATTCATGAATCCCTCATCATGGTTCTAAAAATTCAGTTAGAAACTCCAAAAATAAGAATTTTGGAGATATGATATTGGATTTAGCTGATGTCCTTGGACATAAAATTCCTTGTATTATCTCCTTGGATCATAATCATTCATTTTCCTAAGATTACCTTGGGCTTGTTCCTTGGGGTCAATTAGATCCCTTTTAGAAATTGAAATGTTTAGGGTTCGTCCCTTGTATTCTAATGTAGATTTGTCACCATGAATTGATGAACATGGGTTGTATATCTAGTTCCACACCAATAATTACTTAGACATTTCCTCAGATTCACCTTACACCATTGTGAGGGAATACTCAGTCATGTTCCGTGGATTTACCTTGTTTCTTACTCTTGGATTTATAGAATTATATACTTGGGTCCTATAACTACTTATTGATTTCATGTTTAGAGATAGTAATCTTAGGATAAATAAGATGGTATCCTTTGATCCATCTCCACCTTGCAGATTCTTTATTATATATATTGAACACAATTATGTTTTATACTCACAGGATAAAATGAATTAGAAACTATTTGTGGTGTCCTGTTGAGTTTTAATCACACCCTATTCGGATCACCACTTAGTACCCAAGAAGATCTCATAGTTGTAGGTTAAGACCTTGGATTGTGCCTCTTTGTTGTTACATACCTTGGTCTAGGACATGGAATGAGAGAAGTGTATCGTGAATGTACTCTGACTACTTTCATGAGTTGGTTCGTTATATTTAGTTATTTTCTTATCCATTTATACATGATTTCTATATTAACTAATATTTTTTTTACTACCTTGTACATGTATAATCTTATGTTCATGCATGGTTGTATTTTATTGGCACAAGTCATGTTGGAATATTACTATTATCTTCCAAGAGTTAATTTTATTATTCCTCTATTATATTAAGTACTGTTCTAGAGGGTATATTCTGCTCATCATGCCATAATTGGACCCTCATTGCTATTCGGTAGCCTCTGGTGTGTGGGGAGGCGTGCTTGAGGTTGTATGGCCCTTGGTTTCAGTTACATATGAATAAACTGGGACTTAGATGTCACAAAGTGGTATCAAAGGTCTTTTTCCTTTGTCTAGCTATTTGGGGTAGGTAGACAGGAGACTATAAATATGTCATAACTTGGTAAATAGATCGTATCTAGGTATGAAAAACCTAAGTATGAGAGAACGAATAAGTTTCTATGGATGGGATTTTTGTTCATATTGTTTGGTATTATAATTGATTGTTATTTCACCTTGATTGGTTGTTCATCTTTCTACTAGATACTGATTTATGGGATTTCTGCTTCTAGGGTAGTATAGCATGAGGTCATGTGTTTATACATAATTATAGGAATAAAGGGATTTATATGTCATACATATTCTTTAGCATTCATATTTTATTACTTGTATTCATTGTTGTCCTCTTTGTGTGCTTGATTTCTATTCTTATAAATTCTAGAATTACTTCTAGGAAAAAATTGGTTACTTAAATTTTCATCATTAATATAAATGATGTTTTCCTGCATAATGTGATGATTATATTTCAATTAAACAATTTTAATAAGATTGATTTCTTGAAATTATGTTTTCATAAGCTGAGTTTTAAATGGTTTCGGTTAAATGGATTTATAATTTTAAATTATAAGGGTATGTACCTTCATAACATGGGAATGATAATCCATATAATTGAACCACTATATATAATAAGAAACTATAAACTATTTTCACTTAAATGGGATATTAATTTCAATTTATTTTGTATTGTCTCTATAAATTGGGAATGGTAATCCATATAACTAAACCATTGTATTTGGACCGGCTAAATTTTTCTTTCTAAAAAAGGTTTTTGTACTTAAATGAGATGTTAATTGTAATTTATTAAGTGTTTCCTCCATAAATTGGGAATGGATGCCCATGCAACTGAACCCAGGTTGACATGAATTGGACCTTATAGGTTGAAAATAATCTTACATGCCTTGGTACTTAACACTTTGGTGTATATTTATGTTTAATGGGATGGTTATTAATTTTTATGTATCCACTCATATGATGTTACATGTAATTATATGGTGGTAACATACTTAATTAATCCCCTTAATATGAAAAAAGGCATTTTGTGTGTTTTTTGTGCCTTATTAATATGAGATATTAGTTAATTAAAAGGTCATTTACAATCTAAAGAGAATTTCCCTATTTAGATTGTGATTTAAATATTCTTTATCTAAGCCTATATTTTATAACTTGTGTATATGTAATGGTTCAAAGTAACTTATAAGATAATTTTACTAGAGTTATTTTCTATATTAGTTAAATAAAGTGTTAAGTATGGTTTATAAAACATTTTCCTCTAAAACTAGTACATGAAATTTCATTTCTATGAGCCTGTGTAATGTTTATGTAAAATTTGAATTGATTTAATGGATTAAATAAAACCTTTAAGTTATTTTTATAGAAAATACCCTAGTATTGGTGTTAGTTTTAGAGTTCCTTGACAAATACCTAGGATGATAATAATGATGTTTCCCATGATCCCTGATTGTAACACCCAATTAAATTTCTGTCAGGTATGTTCAAATTTTTTCTTTTGGTTTCCTATTTCATTGGGTGAGTATTTTCGAACATTAATTAGAAGGATACATATAATGGTGAAGTTGGGTATATGATGTAATTTTCATCATAAGCATGCATTTTCTATTGCTTGATAAGTTTTTACATGACGTGTAATGGGATTACATTATGTGTATTGGCCATTGATCAAATCTTGTTAACAGAATACACAGTGCGAGAAAAAACACAAAATATAAGGGTTACACTTCATGTAATATGTAAATAATTTTTTAATTAAAAAGGTAATGTGTTTTTTGGTGTAACTTAAAATGAAATAAATTCATGACGTGTAAAGGTATAACACATCATGTAATTCCCCAAGTTGTAGCTTTTAGAGTGTCTTATGGGTGTTTGAGGCATCATTCTCCTATGCATACTTCTCATCTCAACCATATCTATTACCCTAGACGTTTTTGGGTGACTCCTTTACCTCTGTATCACTCTGCTCAGGGATTGATCGGTAGGGTTAGGTGCTTCATCTCTTCAGGTAAGCCTTCCTCTTGGGTTCTCTCTTGTTTTTTGTTTCAGCACCATTTTTCATAGGGATTGGTAATCAAATCATGACTTTTATCAATAATTTTTATTATCTAGTAATTACATGTATTTTGAAGGAAGAGATTATGGTTTCCAATCCTCATGGTAAAAGGTGGATAGGTTTTCTATGTCATTCAGGTAGGTGGATCTGTTCAAGTGTTCTAATTTCTTGAATTTCTTATGATAATTATTTATTCCTTGAGGTTTGAAATGGACTTTCATGTGTTGAAATTGAAAATTTCACTGGTTCTCATTTGAAAAGGGGTTTTTTCTTTGAAAAATAAATTATCTTTATTTGAAATATAAAATATATTTTTAAACACTGAAGTGGATTGGATTGGATTTTAGATGGTCCCATAAAAAAGTGTGAGCATGGTTTTCAAAACAAAAAATGACAAACGTTGCACAGCAGGATCCTTGGGTGCATCGATAAAGATACATGGGTAGACTTAATGTGTTTGAAACCACTAGGAGGTAAAATTTTGTATTTTGATGGTATATGGAAGGTCTCGATGTTAGTTGGATCCAAACTTATTCCTTTTTAGGATTGTGAGTGTCTAGTACATATTGTCCCAGAGGCAAGAGCCCAGTTGTTAGGTGCATTTTTTCTGGTTGTTTATTACATGATAGATTATTTCACGGTTATTATCTCATATGTATATCTATATTAAGTATACTTACCTGCTTTATTTTTTCATTTCCATATATGACATTCAATTTTTGAAAACTCAATGATTGTTTGAGAAATTTTTTTAAATTGGTTTATTTATAAAATTCTTGTAAAACTGTTTTGTTTTAAATCTAAAGCTTGTGTATTTTTATCATTAGAATTTTTATATATTTATTGTTGTTATCCTACTAGGATATGTTTATAATACCCTAATTATTTAACTTTGGTAATTTTATACCTTGTTTTTTAGGACATAGGTAAAGGGAGGGGCATTATGTAGCATGTCGGCTTCTCTATGTATCACTATTTTTGTTTCGAAGTGACAGTTGGTCACATGGTGACTAGTTTTTCTGGAATTTTTATAATTTTTAGTTTATAATATTTGGATTAGTTGTATACCTTTTTGTTTTTAATTCTTAATTTGTTTATATGTCTTGTTTTCCTAATATACATGACTTGTTTTATTATCTTTTTTTACCACACCCCATAATGGGCTGACTTGTGTAACTAGTCTAGTTGAACCAGGTTGTATGTTATAATTTGGTATCAAATAAGGCACTCATACTAAAGTATGTCATCACTACTTGAGTTGGTTATGTGTCTTGGGTTTATAGGATTAGGATTTTCATAATTCAGATAGTAATTTTGGAAAAGGGGCTTGGTCATCTCACTCCCGTGGTTGAATCTGAGTTGACATGGGTGGTTGGAAAGTCCTTAATAAGTCTAATACCTGGTATTTAGGTTAATTTGGATAAATTTTATGTTAAATGTGATCAAATTAACCTATCTACAAAGTTTGGGGACTTGGTGTGTGTATGGTCGTTTCAATAAAAAAAGTTGGGGAGTTTATTTAGATGGGCATGTTCCTTTCTAAAGGTTTTTCCCTTTTTTAGTATAATTCATAACTACTTTCAAATAATTATTGTTTTAAACAATTATTTTGGACTCTTGTTTTTGGTTTAATAGTTTTAGAGTTTCTCATGACTGATTGGTTATTTTCTTGTACTTAACAAACAATTCTTCCTAGGAGAGTTCTTCTAAATATGAGAGGGGTACATCAAGGTAGGTTTCATAGATGGATCCTCTAGTGGAACCTTCTTTGTTTGAAGAAATCATATATACTATTCAAACTCTTAGTTCAGTTGGAATAGGGAACCCGATATGATTAGTGGATCATGGATCAGAATTTACCAAGAAGCATCCACCTTTCTTCCATGGTGACAAAGGACCATAATAGTTAGAGTAGTGGCTCAATCATATTAAGAGTATCTTAATCTTCTTAAATACCCCTAAAGATTATCAAGTGGGTTTTTTCACATATATGCTCGAGTGTCCGGGAAGAAGATGGTGGGACTCAATAGTGAAAGTTAAGTTGGATGAATTTATTACCTAGGTTTCTTTCAACAAGATCTTTACTCAGCAGTTCTATCCCAATACATTAAATGAAATAATGACCCCAAGAGTTTCTAACCTTGGATAAAGGGGAGCGTATCTTCCTAGAGTACTCCACCCACTTTTTTGATCTGGTACATCTAGAACTGAAGCTTGTCACTAATGACTATCTGAAGGTTCAGAGGTTAGATATGGGGTTGAGGGATAATATTCAGTAAATAATAGTCGTTTTTTTCTTTCAACATTTGTGGAGGTAGTAGATAAATTATATTTATATGAGTTATACATATATGTAAGAACGGGTTTGTGTGGATATTTATTGGGTGCAGTGTTTAGCCAGGGCACTTATTATGGTTAGAAAAGCAAACACAAGAGTGGTCATTTTTTGGCAGAACAAGTTTCATGGGATTCTAAAGGGTAACAACATGTTATTTTCTACTAGTGTGGGAGTCGTGACCATACTAGGCCTCATTAAATAGAGTCTCCTAGGAATTTTCATCTTTATGGGTGATCTAGACATCTGAAACATTTTTTTGTTAAGATGTCCCAAGGCAGTTTGGAAGGATCCACTTTCACCAAGGGTTCATAGGTTCAAGTTGATGCTTCCAAGGGTGGTGGGAATCATTATCATTCCCGGATTTATGTCCAAGTTTATAAGTCCATATGGATTTTTGTGGATAATTTTGTGATAAATAATCAGAAGCAAGACCAGCTACTATTAGAAGTATGGTTTTTATTTTATCTTCTATGGTTATAGCTTTGTTTGATAAAGGTTATACTCATTATTTTATATCTTTAAAGTTGGTCGATGTGTTAGGTTTGTGTTTGGATCTTATTTCATTCTTGTTGGGTCTTTCCATGCCTTTGGGAAATATTTCTGAACAATGTTTCAAGTGTCACGTGTGTTGGGTGGTGAAAATAAACTTTAAGGTGGTTTGGGATTTCTTAGTCCATGATGTTGACATCTTTGACTTGATCAACAACATGGATTTTATGATCAGTGTGAAGTCCCCGATAGACCGTTATCACCTTCAAGTACAGTTCTTATCTACCGATGGGGTCGCTCATGTTTTCTAGGGTGAGTGAGACTCTAGATCTGGAAGGGCGGGGCCTATTATTCATTATGTTGGTATAATATCATCCCAGTTGTTAGAAATTTTTCTTGATGCGATTGAAACTTTCTTGGGAAGTCATCTTCCAGCTATTGTGTGTGTATACCCAAAGTTTATTCTAGATGATTTCTCTATTTAATCGCCACAAATAGAGGTAGAGTTTACTATTGACTTTCCCCCAAGAATGATGCTCATTTCTATGAAATTATATCAAATGGAACCCACCAAGTTTGTGGAACTCAATGTCTATCTTGAGGACCTATAGGTGAAATAATTTATTCAACCTATCATGTCACTATGGAATTCGCCTATACTCTTTTCTAAGAAGTCATAAAGGATCCTTAAACTTTGTATTGACTGTATAAAGTTGAATCGGGTAACTATTAAGAATAAATATCTTTTACCCAGAATTGATGATATATTTGATCATTTTAGAGGGACTCATTGGTTTTCTAAGACTAACCTATGGTCGTGGTACCATCAGTTGAGAGTCCAAGAAGTGTATATACCCAAAAAAATCATTTTTGAGTCGATATGTCCATTTTGAGTTTTTTTTATACTATTCGATCTCACTAATTCTCCTACATATTTATGGATTTTATGAACATAATCTTTAATTAGTTATTTGAATCTTTTATTCTTGTGTTTGTAGATGATATCTTAGTGTGATATAAGATTAAGGAGAAGCATAGAGGCGATTTGGATGTCATTATTTGAACCTTAAGGGACCATCGTCTGTATGGGAACCTTTCTAAGTGCGATTTTTGGATCTAATAAGTAAAGTTTCTAGGGAATGTGATATTTTATAGGGAAATCTCAGTGAATCCTAAAAAGGTACAAGAATTTATATCTCGGGATAAGCCTGGAAACTTTTTTGAGATTTAGAGATTCTTGGGTTTAGTGGGTCACTATAGATGGTTTTTTCGGGACTTCTCTAATATTGCATCTTCAATGAAATCTTTAACCCAAAAGGGTATAAATTTTTCATGGAAAAACAAGTGTTAGAGATATTTTGAGGAGTTGAATATGAGTTTGACTTTAGCACTAGTTTTGATTCTTCTGAAACTAGGTTCGGGTTATGATTTTTACTATGATGGTTTGGGTACAGGTTTGGGTTGTGTCCTGATGCTAGGGAAGTAGGTAATGGCTTATTGATCTCACTAGTTACACCCATATTAGAATATATACCCTACCCATGACCTTGATTTAGAAGTTTTTATTCATTAACTCAAAGTGTGGAATCACTATCTCTTTGGAAAATGGTTTACAGTATACTCTAATCACAAAATCTTGAAGTATATTTTTACTTAGAGATATATGAACTTACAAGAAAGATGTAGGGTTGAGTATATTAAGACCTTTGATTTTTATATCATATATACCCCTAGGAATGGAATTTTTTTAGCTAATGCATTGAGTATAAATTTTTTGACACAAGTAGTGAAGGAATATGTTGAGCAGTGGTATCTGATGATTTTTTTTCCAAGATGATCTTAGGAGTGAAGAAGGATGGTAGATAGGTGTTCTTGGATTTGATAAAGGTTGAATAATCTTTTTATGAGCGATTTTTACTTAATCGGGTGATAGAAACCAAGATACAATGCTTCATATAAACCCTAAATTGTAGGGAGACATCAAGTGAGTGGTCTTATTCTCCTATTATAGCTTTATGTTTCTATAGTAAGTGGGTTGTTCTATTTTCTATGAGACAAGAGTTTCTAGAAAGTGTACACTAGTCATGTTGGTCCATGCACCATGTGGCTAAAAATATGTTCCATAATTTGATAAAACAGTGTTAATTTACAAGGATGAGGGGGATTATTTTGGATTTTATATCATAGGACCTCACTTGTCAAAGATTTAACGCAGAACACCAGATACCTATAGGTTTTTTACATCCTTTACCCATTTTAGAATGAAAGTGGGATGATATTTCGATGGATTTATTCATTGGTTTACAATGGAATCCAATTAGGAAGGATTATATTTTGGTGATTATTGATAAACTCACTAAATCAGTTCATTTCTTACTAAAAAGGAAATAAAGAAAGTGGAACAGCTTGGGGTCCTATATGTCTGAGAGATTTTAAGACTTCATGGGGTTCCCTCTATATTTTTTTATGATAGGGACTCAAGATTCACATCCAAATTATAAAAAGGTTTGAAAAAGAAAATGGGGTCCCAATTGAAATTTATCATGAATTATCATCCACAGATGGATGGATAGATAGAGATGGGATATCCAGGTTCTAGAGGATATGTTTTGGGCTTTTTTTCTTGATTTCAGTGGATCTTGGGATAATAATTTTACTTTATTCATGTTTTCCTATAATAATAGTTATCGGTCTAAGATCAAGATGGAACCCTGTGAGTATTTTTATGGGCATAAATATCAAACTATTTTGTGTTGGGAATAATTGGGAGAGATGTTCTAAGTTGGATTGAGTGTGGTTCAAGAGATGAAAAGGTGTTGTTATTGATCCAGAGGCATTTGATCATGGAACAGAGTTGTCAAAAAAATTATGCAGACCATCATCATTGGCCTTTGTAGTTCTATATTGGTGATTGGGTCTTTCTCAGAGTTTCTCCTCACTTGGGACATCATCAGTTAAGTAATCAGGGTAAGTTGGAATCGAGTTTTTTTTTAGAGCATTGAGAAACTAGGGATGTTGGCATATAGGTTGATTTTATCTTTTGTATTGACTTCTATACATGATTTGTTTCATGTTTCCTAGTTGATTTAGTATATAAAATATCCTTCCTATGTGATTATATGTTAGAATATTAATCTTGAGACCAATAATACTTTGGTTGAAAATTCAGTTTAGATTATGGATCGTCGGGATAATGTATTGTGCAATAAAATGTTCCCCCTGGTCCAAGTACTATGGAAGTTTGGAAAGGATCTCCATGATATGTGGGATCAGGAGTAGTTGATGAGGTAGAAGTGGCCTTCTATTTTTATAGATCTAGTATCTTGATCTCTTTCGGGAAAAATAAAGATTTTATGTTGGGGAGATTGTAATGAATTTTTACCTTTCTATCAGGTATGTTCAAATTTTTTCTTTTGGTTGCCACTTTTTTTGGGAGATTATTTCTAACCATAAATTTGGAGGATACCATTAATGGTGAAGTCAGGTATTTTTTTGAATTTTCAGCATAAACTAGAAGTTTCTACTATTTTTTGGGTGGTTATATGATGTGTAGTGGGATTACATGATGTGTATTGGTTGTCGGATAGATCCCATGAACTAAATACATAGAATGATAATTTCAAACATCATGTAACGTGAAATCCAGTTTTTAATTAAAATAGATGATTCATTTTTTAGCATAATATAAAATAAAATAAATTCATGATAGTGAAAGTTATTACACACCGTGTAATTCCCTGATTTGCATCTTTTAGTGTGTATTATGGGTGTTTGAAGCTTCTTTATCATGGACATCCTTCTCCTCTCGAATAGAGCTCTTACCCTAGGTGTTTTTGGGTGACTCATTTCCCTTTAGATCACTCTTCTTAGTGATTGATCAGTAGGGATAGGTGCTTCATATCTTTGGGTAACCCTTCTTCTTAGGTTCTATCTTATTTGTGGTTGTGGTGTTGTTTGCGGTAGGTATTGGTAATCGAATCATGATTTCTATCAATCCATTTTTATCTCAAGTCATTCCTTGTATTCTAAAGTTAGATCTTATGGTTTCCAATCCCCATAATCAAATCAAGTTAGGTTCTCTATATCCTTGAGGTAGGTGGATCTGTTCATGTTTTCTAATTTCTTGAATTTATTTTAGTTCTTATTTATTCCTTGAGATTTGAAATGGATTTTCAAGTGTTGAAATTGAAAAGGTCATGGGTTCACATTTGAAATGGTTTTTTTCTTTGAAAATATAATTTAATAAATTTTAAAGGGAAAATATATTTTCAAACACTGAAGTAGATTGGATTGGATTTGAAATGGTTTTATAAAAAAAAATTATTAGCATGGATTTCAAAAAAAAATTGTCAAACATTGAACAGTGAAAACCTTTGGTGTGTCAAGAAAGATACATAGGTGGCCTTAGTATGTGTGTGTCACTACTATGAGATAAAATTTTGCATGTAGAGTGTATATGGTAGGCCTAGATATTATTTGGATCCAACCTTATTCCTTGTTTGGATCATGAGTGTCTATTATGTATTTTTCCATAGGATAGAGATCTGCTGGTAGGTGTATTTTATTATGGTTGTTTATTTCATGATAGATTATTTCAAGGCTATTGGATCAAATTTATATGTATATTATATATCCTTACATTATTTATTTATGGATTTGGCAGATATGAAATAAAATATTTGAAAACTCAAGGATTGGTTGAGAAATGTTTTTAAATTGTTTTATTTATAAAATGATTATAAAATATTTTTCTTTTAAATATAGAGATTATGAATTCTATTTATTAAAATTTGTATAGATTTCCTTGTGGTATCCTACTAGGATCTATTTCTCACACCCTACTAATTTCCCTTTGGGTGGTTGTATTCCTTATTTTGAAGGACACAAGTAAAGGGAAGGGCATTCTATAGTATCATGTATTATCTTTGCATCATTGTTTTGGTTTGGAGGATATTTTTGGTCATATAGATACTAGTTTTTCTAGTATTTTCATACTTTATATTTTATCCTATTTGGATTAGTTGTATCCCTCTTTGTTTCCACTTCATACTATGGTTTTATGTCTTGTTTTCCTTATATGTGAGACTTTTTTTGTTATCTTTGTTTTACCTTGCCCTGAAATGGGCTTACTTGGGTGACTGGTCTGGTTGACCAAAGTTGGCATGTTACACCGATTAGAATATTTCTTTTTTTGGTAGTAAGATTCATCTAAGTGACCTATTAGGTGGGACCCTGGTTTTAGATTCAATGAATTATGAAAAGTAAAGTGTTAACTTGATTATGGTATAACCCTCAGAGATGATAATTATTTTTGAATGCTTGCACTGAGTATTAAGCATGGTAAGTTTCATTTTTATTACATTTGGGATTTAGTAGGACTCTTAGTTTTCAAAATAGTTACCTGGTAGAAAGGAGTTCATGTAGTAATTTGAACCTAGTTTTTGTTTTCATCATCTGAGATTCTCGAGTTTCATGGGACTGAAATGACTAGGGTTTGGATATCCATTTGGTTAGTCATGTGACCTTTCTTTTTCAATGATATATGACTTAAAAAGTCTTCAATCTGATACTGGTCATGTAAAATACCATGACTTCTGTGTTTGATGCTTCATAAAATAAAGTACATACTAGGTTGTGTGGTGTCGTTAGGCCTGTGAATTGTATGAAAAGGGTGTACCCATTGTGATGAATTAATAATAAGGAATTTTTCATTTTCATATGAAGTTTCATTGAAAAAAAAGTTTTTATGCATAGGCAACTATTTTTTCTAAGGTAGGGATAGAATATGGTTCCTAGTACTACTGGTTTAGAGTATGCCTTCAAGAACATGTTGATAGCATAAAATAGATTCAGATGAATCATAGAACGAAACTTAGTATTTGAGTGGTCACATTAGTGATCTGTCTTAGTGAAATGATATGTCTCTATAAAGGCACCAAGGGTCCTTATGGTGATTGACTTGTAAAGAGTCATGGGTGCATTGACAATCGGTGTGGTTTTAATGTGTGGCTTGAAAACAGGGTGACCCGAGGATCTCAAGTAAGAATCAGGATGTCCCGGGAGTGGGAATGAGAACAAGGATCAAGTGTGAAGGTACAATTGGATTATTTATAACCTTAATTGAAGCATCTAAGGTTGATTTTTATAATGGTAAATCATGACTCGGGAGGAGTGACACACATGTGGTTTTGATGAGACCTATTTAGTTAGTGCTTCGAGAAATGTTAATGGATGTGATAGATGATGTGGGAAACTCTATTATTCTTAAGGTGTGAATCTTATTGTCTACATATTTCTCAACATAGGCCTTAGTAATGTTTTAGGTGGACATGAGTAGAAGATTGTTTCCTTTTATAGGGATTCTTAGGGATGAGCAGTCCCATCCCTGTTTAGCCATCATGTTTGATAATGAACAGAACATGGTCCATGAAAGTATGGAATGGTTTGTTATATAATTGTATGGATTCTTCTAATTTTTGGATGGGAATGATGATATTCGAATACAAACCTCATGTGAGGGAGATCTAGTATATGAAAATTCAATCAAGGGATGATCATTGTTGTATTATGATGTTGGAGAATAGATTTTTCTGAAAACATATGCATTATTCAGTGAACTCAAAGTTTCGATTTGGTTATGCTTTTGCATAAGGTGAATGTTTACTATGGTATTAGGATAGCTTAGTTGGATCCATGTGAGATTAGTTCTCATGTAGTGTTGATGCTCATGTAGGGACATGATGATGTTTTCTAGGTAGTTGGATAGGTATCCTCATATTTTTTTAGGTGTGTTCTTTAGTTTATGATGTTTTCCTTTGGTTTCAAGAAGTGTTGGGGGTGTTTTGTGACTCTATTAGTTTTTAATGGTATTTAGAACTATTTAGGATTTAATTGATAGTATTTTAAGATAAAATTTAATATTATTTATGTTAGTTTTTACCCTTACATATTTCATGGGGTCTTCGTAATGGTAAGGACCTTCTAACCATATGTATGTGTTGTTGGGTAGAGGTAACCATGAAATTTTAAGGTCTATGTAAGTGTAATATCTTGTTCATATAGGCTACGTAAGAGTAAAGACCTATTTATATGAGTTTTTTAAGGGTATTATGGTTAGTATATAAAGGTAACATGTATTTTTAAAAGGTTTCATAAGGGTATAGAGGAGTTATCTTGGTTTCATAAAGGTAAGTATGGTTTTTTATGCGTTGTGTAAGGATAAGAAAGCCATTATGTAAGGGTAGTTCCTTGGAAACATAAGGGTTTCTCACAATTATTAAGGGTTACATAAGGGTAACCTAATGATTTTCCTTATAATTTAAAGGAATGTGAGATATATTTAAGGTTCAAATTTCATGTCCTTCTATTGTTCAGGGGTAATGTTGAGTTTTCACAGGTTATGTAAGGTTAACCTGGAGTTGTTTATG